>NIPM01001121.1:0-28220 GCA_002738285.1 Holacanthella duospinosa | reverse complement strand
CTAAAAGATAATTTAAGTGACAAGTCCTGTATCCTTATACTTGACTATAAGGAACATTTCAAGTTATCTTATGATGGTCATGAAGTTGGCCAGGACTTTTACGAAAAGAGACAGATTACATGTTTAGGTGCATGTTTAATCTTTAAAAATAATGGATCAGTGTTGAGACATTATATGAATCTATTATCGGAAATATTATCCCATGATTCACTATTTTCTTCTGAGGCTTTGGATCGTATAGTTGGCCATTTAAAGGGTTTAGGATACCAATTTGTCAATGTATTCACAGATTTTGGTCCTCATTTTAGGTCTAAAGAGTTCGTTTATAATGCGAAGAATTTATCTGATAAGTACAGTCTCAATATCTCCGTTAACTTTTTTGGTGAGCATCATGGTAAGAGTGACGTAGATGGAATGTTTGGTAAACTTAGCATGGTTTTTAAAACAATTGATTACAAATATGAAATCAATAATTTTTATGAGCTAAAAGAAGCATTTTAGAATAAATTTAAATTTAAGCACTAGAATAATGTATTCTTTGAGGTTTATGAAAGAAAATTTAGACCAAAGTTTATCAAAAAAATGAAAGTTAATGGACTTAAAAAGATCATGTCATTCTTATTTATAAAAGGTTCTTGTTTCTTTTCTTATTTGACAAGAATTTATGAGGATTACAAGGAAGTTGAACCAAAAGATTGATCAAAAGAAGACACTAGAGAAACATTGTATACATCTAAAAGATGCTTTGCCTCAAGAATTAAGAGGTTTTTTAATAATAATATACATAAAATAATGAAAACACGAGTTAGATAGTTGTAAAACTGTGGATTATTTAAGGGTACTTATTTATGGCTTAGGGGCCGAGTACACCCTCCCTCTTGGTATTTAATCCTGCATATTACATTATCTTTAAATTAGCTTTCATTTAAAATTGTTGTATATTGTTTATTTTTTAAATAAATTTATAAATTATTATATTTTAAGTATTTATTTGCTTTTTTGTCTTCTCGAAAAGAATAGAACTATCTTTCGAAAATTTTGTCCCATATGGTCGTTTATTTTCCCTCAAAGCAAGTTAGATTTCCAAAGTAGAATTTCATATACAAAGTGGTTGAGAAATTACCAAAAGCCACTTTGAGGGAAAATAAACTCCCATATGGGACTTTATTCCCTTAAAGATTCTTTGCTTAATTCAAACAAATTTTTAATGATTATTATTCAACCAATTATTTAATAAGTAAAATGGGTGAACGAAAATAATGTGCCATATGTATAGTGTATGTACCTAACTAGTATCACAGTTTATTCTTCTATCTTCATAAAATACATTTAAATGGTTGCATTTTTGACTCTTCAGAGTAAAATAATGAATAAAGAAACAAAGAAACGATATTAATAATCTAAAATTGTCTTTAATTCTATTAAAATTTTGACGGCAACAGGAGGAGATTGAAACCTGACATTTTGCTTTTAATACAAGGTGAGATATCGCAATGGCTAAATTAATTATTACGTCTAACTCTTGTACTGTGCATTTCTATCGAATTTTGCCAAGAGAGTATCTAATTGAGCGATTTTAAGATTTTTACAATTCTAATAACAGTTTTTTTGCAACATTCATTTTAATTCAAAGTCAATTATTATGGCCTAATATTTAGAATAAGAAAAATCCTCTTTTAAATCTCGCACTCAAAAACACCGCTAGAAAGGAATGAGGTTTAATTAAAAAGAAGCCATAGAAACAGCAATCGCATAATCACCAGAATGGGAGATTGAAACCTTCAAATCTTTAACACCTAAATCCTGAGCAACCGATTTCGCATAACCAGCCAAATGGACTTGAGGTAGTCCTGATTCCAAGTTCAAGATCTCAATATCCTTTAAAGGAGCACCAGAACCCAAATTCCACTCATTTGATCTTTTAGGATTTAATGAGCTTAAAGCTTTAATAATAGATTCCTTAGCTGCCCATTTACCAGTAAAACTTGATTGAAAGTGAGGTTGATTGAAACAGTAATCGATTTCTTTATTTGTAAAGTTGCGTTCGATAAATGTCGAGTTATCTATTGAAAATGATGAAATCAATTCCAAATCCACACCAATGCCTTTACCATTAGATTGCATCAATTTGCTAATTTCCAATTCTTCTTCAATTAAATCCTTCTTGTTGATCAATCCTTGGCTAGTATGTTTATATGACTTAGTTTGGACATCATAAGTGGATCTAGCATCGGGATTAAGATAAACAGCACTTTGAATTAAATCATTATAAGGAGATTCATTCTTAACATTAATCAAACTGGAAATACCACTGATTGATTGATGAAAATAGCGATATGAAGATTGATATCTCTTTTTATTTTTCTCGACATAATGAGAGTAACATTGTTTAGATAATGATGCAAATAAATAATTAGGATGAACCACCAAAACCTCACCACCGACTTGACCAAACCCAAACGACTTTAATAAAGCCGCCTTGATACCATCAGTCTGGATCGATCGTGATGGATATAGGAGATAATCAAATTGTTGTAATTGGGAATCAACATTATCCAAATTACGATTACCTGGAACAAGTCCCGACTGCAAGGATTGTAGCACACCATTAAGCATCCAACTTGCGGCAGCACCTTTCGGGTGACCAGTTAATGATTTCTGAAATACTGAATAGCAAATATTTCCACGAGTACGTTGCAAATGTTGAAATTGTTGGTTCAAAACGGAAGATTCATTATAATCATTTGCTTTTGTACTAGTACCATGAAATGAAGCCATACCAATATCATCTATATTCAATCCATAAACGGATAATGCACCTCTTAAGGGCGAAATTGCAGAATTATTCTTATAAAATTCGGAACCCCAGTGTTGGGACAACAATGAAAGTTGATGATTAGCTTCAATTTTGATTTGATTCAATCGTTCATTATAATAAATTTGTTCTTGTTCTTTACTCTGAATTTGACCATCCTGAAGCATTTCTATTTCATGATTAATCTCTTTATAATTGTCTTCAACTTGTTGTTTGATGAACAATTTAGCCTTATCCAACTGAGCTTTACGATAATGAATATCCAATAAACGCGATTTAAAGACAGAAGGAATTTCTTTAGCAGTAGTAAGAATGCCTTGACCTGGAGCAGGAACGGATCTACCTTCTTTGTCCATAGCAGTGTTAGTCAGAGCAATAATACCATAAATAGGAGCACCCAACTCTAAAGCTAAAGAAGCCGACATAAGAATATGAACGCCAGCTCCATGCGATTCCACAAACCCACTTCGACTCGAACTCGCTGGCCTTGAAATTTCACAAGCTGATCGACCAAAATGGTCCATTTCGAGGCGACTATTAGCGGTAGCCTTCATATTAGCGAATTCGACTACCCCTTCCTCGCCTAAATCATCATAGCCACCGACCAAGCACATCTTGGCTTTGCCGCTCAAGATGGTGTCGACGCCGATTTCAATCGACTGCAAAGCCGTAGCACAGGCACCAACAGGAGTCTTGATAGGCCCTGAGGCCGACAAGATCAAGAGGTTGATCCAGGCGGGCATTGTATTGATGAATGTTTCTTGCAAGATATCGCTCTGTATGTCATGTTCTCTCATTCTGCCGTTATACATCTTTTGCTGACTTAACACGCCGCCTAGGCCAGAGCCAATGCAATTGCCGATTTCAGATACATGGATGAAGTTGTATAGCTCATAAGGATCGGTAATTCCACTCGTCACTAAAGCCTCAACCGTGCAAACCAGCCCGTACAGAGTTGCAGGATCGACTTGATCGATGATGTCTTGCGGGAGGCCATATCGAGCAGCATCCCATCCTTGCGGGATTTGGCCAGCTACGATGCGGTCATGTCTTAAAGCTTTGGGCAGATACAAAGCCGCGCCTTTCTTAAACCTAACCAACACTTGATCGCCCTCTATAATAAGGTCTACTTTGTCGCCATGTTGATGTTGAAATTGCAAACTTTCCGATTTACTTACTTCAATTGGCTCTAAATCGTGGTCCAACACGACTTCTCTTAACATCTTTCGTTTGTCGGGATCGTAACCACTGGAAGATGCCGGCTCTACTATTCTGATGCCACTATGTTCCAAAATCCTTTTCTCATACAACTTCTTGACATCGCAATCCATCACTGGCTCGCCTGTGCCTGCGTCGGCCCAGCCGCAATCTTTCAACTTGTCATTGTGCTGTTTGATGTAGCCCATGATCCAAGCTAACTCGATACAACCTTCCAACGAGAATTCGCCATAAGCCTCCATCTCCCATCTCGTCCTGGAATTGCCATAAGGCCCAACTTCACTAAATCCGGTTACGACTATGATCTTGTCTAAATTCAACATTCCGTCCATATAAGCAAGTTTAGAACGGACTTCATCATATGCTTTTAGGCTTGGAAATTGGAATTTGATGTTGGCTCTTGGTACACATTTCTTGTTAGCTTTGGATTGATGGCCATACATCACATGATCCTTAGACGTGTCTAGAGATATAGCCTTTCGGATCATAGCAGTGTCATTGATCGATTTTCGGATCTTAGCAACTACATAATGGAACTTTGGCAAGAATTGGAACCCTCCATTCAGATCCACCCAAACCGGGCTTTTCTCCGCCAAGTCGGTCAAATAAGGGTGCATCAGCCCTAAGAGGTTAAACGCCATCTCTTGCGTAGAAAACGTCCTCACGCCTAATTTCTCTACTTCTTCAGCAAGGATGTTATTCTGTTGCATCAGCCCAGTGCCTCTAGTCCAACCAATGACTGCGCCTACGATAGTGATATATTGCGACCATGACTCGGTAGTCCACCTATTCAAAAGGTTCTCTAAACTAAGCTTCGATTCACTATAAAGCCCATCCCCACCAAAGGTGCCGTGGTTTGGACTTAACGGTAAGATGATTTGTGCTGGTCTTGTTTGGCAGCTTAACTTTTCTTTCATGGTTTTGATCTTCCCTATAATTCGAATGACATTAGTTAACATGATGCGATGAGCTAATTCTGACCTTCCATCGATATTGGTGATTTCTCTATTAGCCTCCGCTATAGCCGCAAACGGAAACACAAAATCCAAATCCAACCCTAACCCTTTCTTAAGATCCTTCTGATAAATATATTCAATCAAGTTATCAACATCTTTTTGAGAAGCTTGATTAAATGGCACTAATACCAATTTACTTCCTTTAGTTCCATATCTTTGATACAAGTTTTGATAATATTCCGCAGTAGAAGTCTGAAAGCGGGAAGTGGTGACGATCACCTTCGCTCCTCCAGACAATAAACCTTTTAAGATTTCCGAGCCAATAGAATCACTACCACAGCCAGTGAGCAAGACCGTTTTGCCAATGAGTGTAAGCCCGTCTTCTGCTATATTCAATAGCAAATCAAGATACATTAAAGATTCGTTTTTATCCATGATCCAACCATTGATTTTTTCCTTCTTCTTAATATGTATGAAAGGCATCTTTTCACTTTTACTCTTCCTGGCTGTATTATTCCTAACTCTCTTCTTTGAAATGGAATTAAGCGAGAAGGAACGGACGATGTCATCATATAAAGAGAGCAATTCATTCTTATACTCTTTCTTAATACCCACTTGATGATGCACAATAGTAGCCATACGATCCAGATTCTGTTGTACTTTTTGTTTATTACCATATCGCGTAAGCTTACTACCCACTTTCATCTCATTAACATAATCTGCTAATTTGCGTATCCCTTCTCTTGGTACTTCGCTATAAACGATGTCTCCTTTCTCGGTTATAATCGTCTTTGGTGAGGTTGGGAAGGATACATCTTTATAAACCGGATCTAAAGGTAACATCTCAATAGAATTGGTAAACAATAGTTCGGCATATTCTTTCGCTAATTGGTAATTTTGCCCTTGATCAAGTTCAATGGTATTAATCTTATACTTCATATAATCAATTAGAGATTGATCTGATCGGTTCATAATATGAATACATTGTCTTGTAATTTCACGATCTATCGACTTCAGCTTCCCAAAAACAATATCGAAATAAAGTAAGATAGCATCTTGTTTTGACCAATTCCAATAAGAATCATAAAATCGAACCTTATTGACATCAAAAGAAGGTTTAATTCCTTGGATATAAACGTCATCATGTTCCAATTCAATTATATCTATTCTGCTTTGTAAATCTTGGTTAATTCCTTTTTCTATTTGTAGTAAATGATGATATTCAGTTAAATCAAACCCTATATAATGGGCATATAATTCGATTTGTCTTTTAAAAAAAACGTCTTGTTTCTTCTTCCATTGAATGAATTCTTCACTGCTAATTTGCTGCCCACCAACTGATTCGCCTTGATTTTCTTCGCAGGGATTGAGGTTAATGCCAACTTTATTCGTGTATGATTGAACTATGTTTTCAAGCCAGAGCTTGGCTTCCGAATCAGAGGATAATCTTTGTTGTGGTTCTTCAACTAAAGCATGCAACAAGACCGCATCCATTCTAAGAGCACCTAAACCAAAGTTAATATTGAGATAATCCTTAATGAACGACATATTAAATGAAGCCGGCAATTTAGATCCGATCAATTTTGTTATCAAGTTGGAAGTATATTTGCCTAATTTACCTTGATAGCTTCTTTGTAAATTATCTCCTAATTCTACTAAAGTCAGGTCTTCCGATTTATCAGGTAATTCTCCAAATTCGACGCTTAGATCGCCTAATAATTCATTTTGCAATGCACTCTTACCACCACTTAAATCTTTGATGGATTTCGTTGTTACTATCTCGTTGAGTTTTCTTTTTATCTTTTGTGCTATTATAATATGAAGCACATCTAAAGCTCTAATTGGCTCATCTGAAAATGAACTAGGTGCATTACTACGTCTTTGTACTTGTGTAGCTTGAACTTGCTTAGGAGTAAAGATTTCTGCAGGTTTATCTTTAGGAGTAGGTTCTTTAATAGGATCAAAAAGGTAATAAATATCTTGTTCATTCTTATAATAACTCAAGATAGATCTTTTATTAATAACTGCATCATCATGTTCTTCATATTTGAACTTCAACGTTTGCAATGCTATATTAGCTAAAGTAGCAGATGGTCCAATCTCGATCAATCTTTCAACGTTGAAGGTTTGGAATAACTGATCTTGGGTTTCAATCCATCTCACTGGAGAAGCGAACTGATAGGCTAGCAATTCGATCAAAATGACATAAGCCAGATGTTGTTTTGAATGATATGAATTGAATGAGGTAGGATCCCAGCTTTCCAACAATTTGATTAGATAAGGGCTCTTAGTCCTCAATACTATTTCTTCGATGTATTCTTTAGAAATATCAAATGGCTTCGCAATCAAATTTGGTATGTATCGATTCTTCAATATGTTCAAGTCGATATCTTTCGCGTTCAGATTCTTCAATATGAACGTTCTAAAAGCTTGAACGCCAGACATTAAGAAACTAGAATGGAAAGGGACATCAATACCAGCTAACGGAATAGTTGCATATCCTCGTTGTAAAACTATATGTTCTTTTTCATGTTTCGAGTTGGATTTCTCCAAATTCTTGCTAATGATTTTAGCTACGTTTTCTTTGATAAACTCTTCATTATTAGCTTGGAACAAGTCGACAAAGTCAATTTTGGCAACTTTGATATAATTCAATGTATTAGCAAGACAATCTAGATTGATTAGATGTCCAGAAATAACATATTGATAATTTTCGATATTAAAGTTGACAATCTCCAATAAATTATTGCTAATGGAAGAGATAGCTTCAACTATATATTGCAAATGGATCTGAGTGAACTTATCATTAACTCTTGACGGATTAACAGCAATCATACCATAAGCAGATCTACCAAGTTTATCACGTTTAACAGCGAATTGCATAGTCAATCCTCTATAGAAAACCAAATCAATAAGTGCTTCTACCGTTAAGACATTGGCAATAGAACATAAAGCAGAATATTCTCCAAGTGAGTGACCAGCAAATGGACTATTGGGTGATACTAATCCTTTATTTCTCATATCTTCAAAAGCCGCCATTTCCATTAAGGTTAATGCTGGTTGAGTGAATTGAGTTGAATACAATAAACCTTCTATAGAAGTATAAGTATAACTAATCGACTTATTAGTGATAGTAGGGAATAAGGGAAGGGTTTGTGTCTCACCATTCGAAGCATACAATTCATAAGTTAAACTCAAATAATTATTCCTAATATGCTTACCTGATCCGCCACCAAAGTAAACGGTCAATTCTTTCGGATTATTCTTTACAATACTTAATATCGAGAAGCCATAGTTATTAATCACATGTTTGTCCGCTTTATCCCATATTTCTTTAGCAACTAGCGATGAATCATAAAGTTTCATACCCATACCAACTTCTTGTGAACCTTGGCCGGTAAAAACATAAGCAGTAAGTGGTTGATCCACTTCAGCCGTCCCTTTTAATACTAATGTTTGGTCTTGATTATATGTCTCTATCTTGATCACTTTCTTCCCATTCTGCATTCCAATATGATATAGTTTCGTATTCAATTGATCATTCGGTAAAACCATAGCTACAAAATCCACTTGATAATTGCTGACTTTCAATGGATTATTTTCGGCTGCAAATCGCTCAACAAACTTTCGAGTTGAAGCACTAGTCCACATACCATGAGTGATAGTTCCCGGTAATTCTGCAAGATTAGAAAGGTATACATTAGTATGAATAGGATTAAAATCATGAGATGATTTTGAATAAGAATGATTCGACAAAGGAGATCTCAAAGTCATCGTATCATCTTCCGTAAGTAATGGATAGCCTCCATTTTCGAAATGTACTATTGGTTCTATTGACTTACCAATCCTTTTAAGAAATTCAATAATCGGATTTCCATACGATTCACTTGTGGTGTAATCAATGTTAGCAATAGTGACAAACTCTTTGATCGATATCTGAAGCGATACAGTACCTTTAACTTCCAATAAAGAATAAACATTAGATGATTTGAATCTAGAATAAGAATCTAGATTAAATATAAGAATATTTCCTGATCTTAATTTAGGAGCATCTTCATTCCAATGAATCCATGACTTCGACTTAAGTAAAGCAATATCTTTCTTATTCTGCAATTCCAAACTATAAAGTATTTCTCGCGATTTAGTGAACGTGTTTTCATAATCAAAAAATTGACCACGATACAAAAACTGACTTTTCACTTCAATAACAGGGACTTCTAATCTTTTCAAAACAGCCGTAACTTCCACTTTTTTACCACTATCAGTATTTGTTAATGAAGTAATTTCTGCATAAGTATCAATGGCATCATCACTCATTAGAGGCCCGCCTTCAAGCATTTTGAAGGAATTGGATAGATGAACTAATTTGAGCAAATCACCATCGATAAAATCAGGAAAGATAGATTTGATGATGGCATCCCAACCCACCACTATCGCATAATCTAATGGAGCAACCATAATTTTCTGACCTCGATCGATATATAGCTCATTTTGATTTCCAACCGATTGGCAGAATTTCTCTATTTCTATCCTTTTAAGTTGAAACCCTTTTGATTGAAATGAAGTCTTTTTAGTATGATTGAGTGCATCAAAGCCATCAGTTTCAAACCACAATTGGTAGTAAAAATGCTTGATTCGTTCATTCTTGTCTTGCATTACTTCGTGAATTAAGTTGTCTCCATTTTGTGGAACGTATAAAAATTTGAGAATTAAAGGAATGGATTTATCGTTCTTATTTTCATATATATTCATAATGATTAGATCATTTTCGTAACTACATTGAATAGCCAATTTCTCTTGAGCATCATAAACACTGATAGAAACAACAGAATCCTTTTTATACTGGATAATTATTTTTTGGGAATATCTTGGTCTGAATACTTTCTTCAATCCATTATGTACGTAATTATGATTCTGAATTATTATGTCAGAAGTGAGTAATGCTTTTAACCAAGATTGGTTAGGACCTGAAATCAATTCCAACCACTCTTTTCTTTGTGGCAACTGTTTCTTCCTATCATTAGTAGTAGTGATGATTGTCTCAAACGCACTATTATTCACTATGATATTAGCTAAGTGCTCATTGTAGGCTATCTTCTTATTAGACATGTATTCGACGGAAGGTATATTGGCATTTAAGTAGGATTCCTTCTTTAATTTAGCAATCAAACCATCATTAATCTCATCAAGAATATTCTTTACTGGTTGGTTAGCAACTGTAGAGTATTTCACTGCTACTGGGCCTTGTAAGATACATGTTCGTTGAACATCTTGATCGTAAACTGCACTCAAGTTCTCTGATTGCCATAAGCTGTCTTTCTTAAACCAATATTCGAAATTGAGATCCAATAAAGGGATGAATGGTACTGGTTTGATGTCCCTACGTAAACAATAAGATAAGAAATAATTCACATCTTCCGAAGTAAGTAATTGTTCATTACAAGCTGGATAAGATTGAAAAAATTCTTCTATGAATTTGTATGGCTCGTTAAGTTGGATAAATTCTTGTAATATGTAATCGTGCTCATGATCGGATAATCTCTCTTCCGTTCGATTGATGAAATTACCAACGAAATCTCTCAATGTAGCATCCAACCACTTATTTTCATGCTTGATAAACATGAGCTCAATCATTCTTACAATGATATCAGCATAATTCATATCAGCTAGATCAACATTATCACCATTCTGCTTCTTTGAGAACCAAACCTTTTGAGAATCTTTATTCAAACGATCAATAATATAATCTCTTTTATCTTCAATAGCCTTCAATCTCTTCTCTTTACTCAAACTGAAAATTGTATCATCCAATTCTTTCCATAACTGCACTCCCCTAGTAGCAATTTTATGAATAGGCTCACCTAATTCTGATTTTACAGTCAATACACCACCAGTTTCTTTCTTATAAGTAAGTTCCCAATCCTTATCCTCGACTCCTTTCGCATTGACTATGGCCTCTTTAGTTGGTAAAGATGATTCGCTTTCTAATGAAACTAACATACGTGAACCGAATAATACACCATCAAATGGCATAGGTGGAAATTGAAACTTCTTAGACCAAGAACCAGTAAAATATGGATAGGTATCTTCAATGGCGCCGAAGCCTGACCCGGCTATTAAGAATAGATTTTCTCGCTTTCGGATTAAGCAATATGTCTCTAATATTGGTTGATGGAAATCTTCGAAACTATGATGACCACCTGCTCTGCCACCTGTCCATTGTAAAATAACATGAAAGTCGGGATTCTTCTCTGCTATACTGATGACCAATTTAATAGCGGTTGAAGAACCAGGCTTGAAGGATACATGGTTGATACCTGCTTCTTTCAATTCGGTTACAATGGTATTAGCTAACTCTAGGGATGGTACACCAGCTGCAATACAAATTCCATTGATAGGGTAACCTTCTTTTCGTAATTTCAAGATTAAAGGAAACTGAAAACTCCATTGAAAGGAGTTTAAGAATAATATGTTCAAAGTAATCCCCTCCCCTGGTCTGGTCTTCTGCATTATTAATCTAATCTTTTCGATTAACATTTGTTCTGAGAAATGTCCTCCTCCAGCTAATTCCACATGGTATCCGGCGTTAATCGTGGCGGATACAAACCGGTCACTAACAGTACAAGGAGTCATTCCAGCTACCATGATAGGTGGTTTACCTATTAATCTAGAGAATCTTGTATCCAAGATTACTTTCTCATTATACTTCAATTTGATCAATTTGGGACCAAATTGTTTAGCCCAATTAACGGAATATCTAATCTTTGATTTATCAAGATCGAATAGTTCTGATTTATACGATAAAGATTTGTTTGGACCCCTCATAGAACCAGCAATGATGATTTGGATGCCCATACCTTCTTTATTTCGAAAGGTTAAGCCACCAATCCCTGATGAACCACCAGGTCCGAAATCTAGGATATGAGTTACATTCTTCTCTTTATTGGTTGCTAATTCCCAATTCACAGGTAAGGTACATATTTGTCTTATTAAATCCATTGTTAAATCGGATGAATAGTAAAGGTTCTCGCCAGAAAACGTCGAATAAACGGGGATGTTCAAATCTGATGCTTGAAATTCCAACTTATAGTTCCTGATATCCTCTTCTAATAAATCTAGGACTGGATCAAGGTAAGGAGTATGAAAGGGCGCTGCTATAGATAAGAACCAGTTCGTAATATTGATCTTTCGTTGAGAATGAGGAATTCGAGTCTGATCAGTGCCATGTTGTACTTTGTTCTTTCGCAAGGTTAAGTTTAAGCCATATAAACTTTCAGGATGTCCAGAACAAACAATCGAACGAGGACCATTGATTAGATTAATGTAAATCTGTCTTTCGGGATTAAGATGGGAATTGATGTTATCAACATACATCTGGACTTGATCATAATTGAGATTGAAGATAGATAACATCGAACTTGGTTTCCCTTCTCCATTATCGATAGAATCTTTCAATATATTGGGTGCTAAAGTAATTTGAGGTGAAGTTTGTTGTGCTCTAGCTCCAATCAAACATAATAATTTCAACGCTTTTTCACTATTGAGGTAGAACTCTTCCATAGTCTTAGATGTCGAAATAACCGTGGATGATATGATCCCTTGGCTATGTCCTGTTGTTCCTGTGAAATGATGACTCATTTCGAATGGTTTGAAGTTTAGAGCCTTCAAAGAGACATAATAATGAGAAAGTTGGATCAGACCAACTAAGGGAAGACTAATCGAAGGTGAAATTAGATATTCTAAATCAGGTCGCTTTTCAGGTGAGCTTAACCAGTTTAAAATGTCGAAATCAATAGTATGAATCGATTGATTGAATTCCTCTTTACTAAAATCGCTAATCACTTTTGTCATCTGTTTGATAAATGGAGTTACCATCCCATTATATGTGCTATATACCTCGTTTAGTTCTTCAAAATAGCTATCAAAAGTTCCTTGTCCGCTGAAAACGCATAATAAGGCTGCTTCTTTGGCTTCAACTTGTTTGAATAATGCTGATCCAGTAAATTCAGGTTTGTAATTTAAGATTTCGCTAGCTTTATAGTATGTTTTGATCACATACAAGTAATTCATACTTGATAACTTAGCTACTACAGAATGGATGTTGTTGCCTTTAAGATAATAAGTTTGAAGATGATCAAAGATCACATTTGCTAATGGATAAGATTGATCATCGGATTGATTCAATGACTGGTCCAAATATAATGATATCAAGTCTAAGGTTGAAAATTCTTCGTTAATGAAGTTATTATCGAACTTCAAATAATCTTCTTTCACTTGCTCCGCTTGAGTCCAGATATTAATCGGTATTAATATCGTTACTTCGATACTCAAATGCTTTAAGGTTAATGTACGTAATTGCGTGCTTTTGTCTTTGTTCATATTTTTATTGAAAAAATTCGCTTCTAAAGTGACTTATTTATTTATTTTTCTTATCAGTCTTGTGATTCTAAACAAGTTTTAGAATTTATTACAAACTTGTCTACTTTAATAATATTTTAGAAAGTGTTGTATTAATCAAATATTTATTATATCATTTTATAGTGTTTCTCTGTCTTTTAAGATGCTCATTTTAAATCATTGGTTTTTATCCTATCATTGTAGTGGAAAATCTTGTTCTATCATCAACGCCACTTTAATATTCTATCAGGACAAAAAATTATTTATACGAAAATAGTTGGTTTTCAAAGCTGATCCCGATACATCAGGAAAATTCCTCATGAATTCAGTTATGCTGAATCATGTTGACCAGATTATTAATAAATTAGAAAGAGTATGATGATATTTGGGTTTATAATTGCCGATTTCTATGAATAGAAAATCGTTATTTGGCTTGAATTTTCCATTGGGAAAACACGGAATTAAATAAAACTCGATACGATTTTTTTAAATCAGAAATCTTATTATCAATTTATGGTCCTAATTGTGTAATAAATGAGGTTTCTAAATCTCTTTCATTATATATATATGTTTTTGAAAACTTTTCTCATTAAATAAATTTTGCAAGAAAATGTCGGAAAATTATATGAGTTGTTTTTCGTTCATGATAACCTTCAAATCGAAACAAGATTGTTTGATAACAAGAATAAAGTGAATATTTCAGGTTAGTAAAACTCTTTGGTAAAGAACTTTAACCTTTTGATCATAAGCAGAAATCAATAAAAATATTTGCTTTAAAAGTAAAATGAATCAAGAAAATAGATGTATAAAAATCAAAATGCTTGCATAAAATTTGTAGGCTACAAATCTCTAATTTAATTTGAGAATTTTTAAATGTATTTTATTTTTTTGCTTCATCTCGGTCGAAAAATGTGACTGCTAATTTACCTGCAACAGAACTAGTTTTACTTATTTTATGAAATCATCTATATGGGACAAAATTTTTGAAGCCTCGGTTATAATTCTAAAATATTAGTGATCATAGTGAAAATAGGTTGAGAAAGCAACTAAAATGGAAAGAAATATAGCTAAGAGATATTTTATGGATAGTAAATACTTAAATTTATTTTCATTCTTACTATTTTATGCATTCAAGAAACTAAAATTCCTCGACCAATTAGAATAGAATTATGTTTCAAAAATTTTGTCCCATATTTAACAATTATAGAATCCTTATTTGACATCTTGATAGATATTATTTTTTGCTAAGCTTTATAGAGGAGGAAACATTTTTAAGAGCCCCTTAAAATGTGATTTGAACTTTTCCCAAGCTAATAAATTTTTAAACTTTCATTAACAAGAAATAGTCTACATGTTTCCTACACAATCCGTGATTTTAAATACTTAAATGTGGTGTTTCTAATATAAAAATCAATACTCAGTTTATTGATGCCAAGTGTTAGCTTGATGGCTCCAGAGTAAAACTTGGTCAGCATAAATAGAAATATTGGAAATAAAAATTTATTTGATCTATCCTGGATGATGCAATTTACTTTTCAAAAGTTATCATTTCCGTTACTTCCATTCTTGGATAAAAGAACATGTTTATGACTATTAGGAATAATATAAACTCTAACCATAAAGGGATAAATGATCAAAACCAACCTTACTAAAAATAGTTAGTGAATAAAAGAATATGGCATTTTATTTTCGTTCAGAGTAGTCCCCATTTTACTTATTAAATAAGTGGTTGATTAAGAATGAGAATAATCGGTTTTATTTTCGTTCAGAGTAGTCCCCAATAATTGGTTGATAAATAATCATTAAAAATTTGGTTGAATTAAGAAGAAAATCAAAAAGGGACTACTCTGAACGAAAATAAAGTGCCATATGGGACAAAATTTTTGAAGCCTCGGTTATAATTCTAGAATATTAGTGAAAATAGGATGAGGAAGCAATTAAAATGGCAAGAAATATAGCTAATAAATATTTTATGGATAGTAAAGTTGATAAATACATAACTTTATTTTCATTCTTACTATTTTATTCATTCAAGAAACTAAAATTTCTCGTCCAATTAGAATAGAATTATGTTTCAAAAATTTTGTCCCATATGGCACAAAATTTTTGAAGCCTCGATTATAATTCTAGAATATTAATGCATCACAGTGAAAATAGGTTGAGGAAGCAACTAAAATGGAAAGAAATATAACTAACAGATGGTTTATGGATAGTAAAGTTGATAAATACATAAATTTATTTTCATTCTTACTATTTTATGCATTCAAGAAACTAAAATTTCTCGACCAATTAGAATAGAATTATGTTTCAAAAATTTTGTCCCATATTGTGCCATATGGCATAATATTTTCTTACATAATTATATTCTAATTGGTCAAGAAATTTTAGTTTCTTGAATGAATAGAATAGTAAGAATGAAAATAACTTTATGTATTTATCAACTTTACTATCCATAAAATATCTGTTAGTTGTAATTCTTGCTATTTTAGTTGCTTCCTCAACCTATTTTCACTGTGATGCATTAATATTCTAGAATTATAACCGAGGCTTCAAAAATTTTGTGCCATATGACCATTCCTGCTCTTCTTGAAAGACATTTTTTGTTTGTAGCTAATACTTTATGGCGTTATTAACTTGATTTGTTTCGAGCTTGAAATTGGACAATCTATTTTATGCACACATAAAAGATTATTCCTACTGTTTCATCACATCTAAAGTCATTTGTATACTTAGCAAATATTTACATACAATGTTTTACACTTTTATTTATTTTTTATATTGCCTGAAACGGTGAACAAATATGGACCAAAATTTTTGAGAAACTAATCATTTTGGTTGAAGAATTCTCGAAAGAACTTTATTATTTTGGTTGAAAAATTCTAATAATTACACAAAAACCTGCTTTGGTTGATAAATAAATATAAATTATACTTATTTATCAACCAAATTATACTTATATTTTTTATTTCAACTAAAATATTGTTTTCTTCAAAAATTTTCTTCCATATAGGTGATCGTTATTGATTTGGTTTCTTGGTTGAGAAAAGTCAAATTTTTTCCAATTTATAACAGAACCAAAAAAGAAAATATTAATTCAATGCATCTAAGTTGGCCACCATTCCAAAGCATGACCAAGTCCTTATTTAACAAGAATTCTAATCGTGGTAAGAAGATTAAGACTAGAATTGTTTACCTCACTAAAGATAAGAATGTAAAAGAAAATTTGAGACTAAATAAAAATAATGTTACTAATACGAAATATTCAATAATAACATTCCTACCTAAATTCTTAAAAGAACAATTTGGGTATTCGCCCTAATATTAATTTTTGTAGTCGATTTATTAATTTCTATTTCTTGTTGATTGCTTTTTTACAACTTATTAAGACTATAGTAAATTAATCATACTTATATTTTTATAGACTCCCGTTAATCCAATAACAACTTGGGTTCCATTGATAATTATATTTCTAGTCAGTGGAGCGAAAGAAATATTTGATGATTATCGAAGGTATCAAAATGACAAAAGCTTCAATAAAAAGATGTATTGCGTATTGAGAGATGAAGAACAAGCATTTATAGAATGCAAAGATATTTGTGTAGGTGATATAATAAAATTGAAAAGAGATAATGAAGTACCATGTGATTTAGTTTTGCTCAAAACTGATGATAAAGATAGTGGTGAATGCTTTGTTGAGACCTCTAATCTTGATGGCGAAACTAATCTTAAGACCAAAACCGCATTACCACTTACCAAAAGCTTAAGTACTGTTAAACTTACCCGATTAGAAGGTTATTTAAAATGTCCTGTCCCAAATAACAACATACATTCTTTTGATGCTAGTATTACCATTGATAATTTAGAAAATGAATTTTCAAGCGATTCTGGAAAGCAAGTTCCGTTATCTACTGATCAATTATTATTGCAAGGTACTTTTATTAGAAATACTCAGTTTGTTTATGGAATATCAGTTTATACTGGGCAAGAGACTAAAATAGGTAAAAACAAGAATAAAGTGAATATGAAAACGACCCTTTTTGATCAACAAATATTCAACTCATCCAAGCTAGTATTTTTGATCCAATTTTTGCTCATGATCATATTTGGAATTTATGGAAATTATTTAGAGAATGACATTTTTCTCGACAAGCACTTTTATTTATTTTCAACAACCAAAGAAGACAATATCGATGTAGAAAAACCTTTCTTTGCATATTTTACTATTCCTTTAAGAATGCTTCTGTTGCTTTCCTTGATGATTCCTATTTCGTTAAAAGTTAATATGGATTTTTGCAAGTTTTTGTGCTCTAAATTTATCGAATGGGATAATGAGATGAAGGATTCTGGTGGAAAAAAAACCAAAATGAATAACACTGCAATTCCTGATGATCTTGGTCAAATTGAATATTTATTCTCCGATAAAACTGGTACTTTAACAGAGAACTTGATGAACTTCAAATTCTGTTCTATTTTGTCTACAATTTATGGAGAGGTGGAACAGAATTTTAATTTCTTTGAAGATCTGGAATTGAGGACAAGATTGTTTAATGAGCTTAATTCTTTGAGCTTTTCTTATGAAAATTCTTTAAAAGATACTGATTCAAAGTTACTTCAATTCTTTAGATGCATATGTCTGTGCCATGATATAGTTATTGAAATGAAGGAAGAAGAATGTGTATATCGAGGAACATCACCTGATGAAGAAGCATTGATTAAATCCTTGTCCAACTTTGGAATCTTTTTCAAAGAAAGTTACAAAGTAAATGAACGACCTGTCATGGTTATTGATTTAGGTGGCATTGTTGAAGAATATTGGGTGCATAACAGATTAGAGTTTTCATCTGAGCGTAAGAGAATGTCTATAGTTGTACAGTTGAAATCTAGAACCAACTATGAGACCCATAAAAAAGAGTTCAAACAAGATGAACAAAAGATAGTTATGTTTACAAAGGGAGCTGACGATTGTATCATACCATTTTTATCCCCTGATGTCGATGCAGATTTAAAATCCAAGACTATTCAACAGATTGATGACTTTGCCTCTTATGGATTAAGAACTTTGACCATTACACAATCGTTCTTAGACAAAGATATGTTTATAAATTGGCAAAATCAATATCAAATCGCAAGTTTGTCCTTAAAAGATAGAACTGAATCATTGAATAGATGTTATTGTTCTTTAGAAGAAGAGCATCGATTAGACTTAATCGGATGTACTGCTATTGAAGACAAACTTCAAGATATGGTACCTGAAACTATATCAAGTCTTCGTTTAGCTGGAATTAAAATATGGATGTTGACTGGTGATAAAATGACTACCGCAATACAAATAAGTAAAAGTTGTAGACTACTAAAGAGCGATAATGATTTGTTGATATTTCAAGGCTCTGAATTAACTGTGGATACATTAAGATTCAAACTTCATAACGAGATACGAAAGACAGAGTCTCCAACATCATCACCAACTCTTAACTCGAAAATGTACGAAAAAAGATTATCCAAAGCATCGATCAACTTAATAGAAGAATATTGTATAGTGGTAGATGGAAAATGTTTAGAATTATTGACCGAAAATCCTAATTTATTGGCTTTATTTGTTGATATTACTCTTAAAGCTTCCACTGTTATTTTTTGCAGAGCAACTCCTAGTCAAAAATCACTTATTGTAGAGCTAATCAAAAAGCGAAATAAAATCACCTTAGCTATTGGAGATGGTGGGAACGATGTTATGATGATTGTAAAGGCTCATGTTGGTGTTGGTATTATTGGGAGAGAAGGTTTTCAGGCTTCTAGAGTCTCTGATGTAGCTATTCCTATGTTTAAATGTCTTAATAGATTGTTATTAGTTCATGGCCATTATTCTGCCCATAGATTAAGATTTGTTGCACTTTATTCATTCTTCAAAAGGTA
Organism: Holacanthella duospinosa; assembly: GCA_002738285.1. NCBI lineage: Eukaryota > Metazoa > Arthropoda > Collembola > Poduromorpha > Neanuridae > Holacanthella > Holacanthella duospinosa. Next base: position 8,924 of record NIPM01001121.1, on the reverse strand, counting down.
ATATCTGTTTGTTTTAATTTTTAGTATTTATGTTTGTTCTATTCAGATACTTTTCCAATTCTTCTCTGGATCTGCTGGAACATCTTTGTTGTCTACCTTTTCTCTAGCTTTCTACAATATTTTGTACGCAGGAGTGCCTATTTTATTATACGCTTTTGACAAAGATATTTCGGAAGAAACTTTGCTTGAATATCCAAGCTATTATCAGTATAATAAATATAAGACTCTTCTTCATAACAAAGGTGATAAAAAATGGTTCATCAAAGGATTCTTTCTCTCACTCGGATCTGCTTTTCTGCTCGGCTTAATTACGTTCGTTGTCTGTGTGTTTACTTACTACAATCCATTTTCTGAAGATTCTGACTGTATGATGGGTATGTTGGAGCTTTCTTTTGTTTGTTATTCTTCTGTTATCATCATTGTAAATACCATCTTGGCCATCAAAACCAACCATTTTACCTTTTTGCACCACACAGTTATATGGGGAACAATTATATTTTACTTTGTAACTTTATTCGTTTTGCCTCTTATCCCGGGTATAAATATGAGTAGACTTTCTAATATGGTCAAAGATTGGACTTTTTGGTCTTCTGTCGTTCTTTCATCTATTACTGTTTTGTTAATATTCTTCTTTGCCAATCGAATTTATTTGAAGGTCAACAAACATTCTAAAGGCTTCCTTTATAACGATGTTCCTATTGAACCAGAATTTGGATAACTAATTGTGATTATTTATATAGATTTTAATAAAATATCATGTTTATCTCAAATTTTAGAATTGGAATCGCCAATGATCTAGGTTTGGATCGATTTTGAATAACAGTAGTAATAGAACAAGAATCATTGTAAATACAAAAATGTCACAATTACTAATTCAGTTTATCAGTCCTTAAGTCATATGGGAGTTTATTTTTGTTCAGAGTAGTCCCTTAAAGATTCTTTGCTTAACTTAACCAAATTTTTAATGAATTTTGATCAATCAATTATTTAATAAATGGACTACTCTGAATAAAGTGCCATATGGCACAAAATTATTGAAACAATTCAATTCTAATTTTAGTTTCATGAATGCATAAAATAGTAAATAAATTTACTATCCATAAAATAACTCTTAGCTATAATTCTTGCCATTTTAGTTGCTTCCTCAATCTATTTTCACTATGATGAAAGAATTATAACCGAGGCTTCTAAAATTTTGTGCCATATAACGAGCTTGATTGTGAATGAAACCCAGCTGAATGCACAACAGTCAGGTGTAATGATCAATAGTGACATAACAAATATAAAACTCATGATTAAGTTCCAGTTTTATTCTCAATTATATTTTGCAACATTTTTAGTAACTTATTTTTATAATTGTCTTTAGAAATGGAAGGTTAAAAGATCTAATTTTTACCCCTTGTCGAAAAAAAAATTTAACCTTGCAATTAATTTCGAAAAATGAAAAGTAAAATAAAAGAATATAATAAGCTTATTTTTAAGCTAAAATAGTTGTTGTATCCTTTTGCTATTATAAATTAAACCACATCTTGTTAGTGGATGCCGTTTTCTAAATGCTTTTTTTGAGCATTTCACGTTTTTTAAATCATTCATAATTCTAACAGGATGTGAACACATCATTGTTTCCACCTTTTTATTTTATATTTTCTTAATAATTCTTCGTTCTTTATTCTCATTACGTAAATTGCAAGGGTTAAAATATTTTTTAACAGGGGGTAAAAATTAGGGATCAAGTAAAAAAATTGCCTCCATGGCGAGATTTTTAACCTGTTGATGAGGGTATAAAAAATAAAAAATTGAACCCCTAAAAAATGAGTGGGATCCAGCGAGAGTACCTGGACGATTACCTCCAAGGGTCCATGTGGAGGGAGAGGTTTGGTGGGGTGGAGTGTTTTAACAACGTTTTGGACCATATTAAAAGGTATTATGTCCCCAACGATAATTAAACTGGTTTACATGTTTTCTCTTTTTATCTTCTTCTTTTATATTTTTATTCTTCTATCACTGTATTAAAATGTATTTTCTATTTTTACCATCCTTTGTTTGGAGGTTTTCTGGAGGCGAGATTTTTTACCTGATCCAAAATTAGTCCTCACCTCCATTTATGCACAGATTTCCTTATTTGAAAAATATGGTATAAACCTTAAATAAAAGCCTATAGTTACCTCCTTTCATGCGTATACCTCATTAAAAATTAAATATTCACATTACGAAAAATTATGGACCTAGTCAAAAACTGGACCCCAGGGTCCAGTTTTTGACTAGGTCAGTTGATCAATTTTCAGGATTTTGGAAGTATAAAATATGGTTCGAGAATCCTATCACGGGTGCTCATACTCAGGAGATTGAATCATATTGGAACATACAAAAGTGCAGAATAAAGAGGATGATGAGGATATTTGGCGAGTTCAAGGATGAATACCTCATTGAATTTATGTGGCGAGATAGGTTTGGTAAGGGGAGATTCGGAAGAGAGACCTTTGAGGTCATGCTGGAACAGATAAACCTATATCGAAATGTTTCCACTATTTCCCAAAACAATCAATAAATAAGTCGCTTTATTTATATTTATGGTTTTCTTGTCCTCCTTACAATTCTGAATTTTGATTGGCGGGTTCAGTTTTTTACCAGATCCAAAATTCTTAATCAATTTTTATAAGGCCGCTCGGGCATGAACTTTTGCTAAAAACTATCTGGGCTGGTAACCTATAAGGACCTATGAAAATATAACCAATAATAAGCTACTTGCATTCTATTGGTTCGTACTTGGACTTCTTCTTTTTGGAATTACTTGGGAACAATCTGTAGGAAGGAAATCTGTCAGTCAAAGATTCTTTCACTTACTAGTTAAAACATATAAGCAGGCAAGGCATAGAAAATAACATTTGAGTACAAGCTATTAATCTGATGACTCTATTTCTTCTCTGGCTTATTTACGTGATTACCATTAAATTGCTTTTATCAATCCTGCTCATAAATCGAAGAGAAAAAGTATTGAATCTCGTTATGAGAAGAAGAATAAAGAAAATATGAAATACTCAATTAATGCATTTTTTCAAACGTAAAGAGCTTTTTATAATAAAATTTATCAAGAATATACAATCAAAGAACCAACACTTAGGACAATCGGTTCTTTTTATAACGATTAGAGGTTATGAACTATTAATTAGTGATACTTGTATATCAAAGTTTAGCCATTTCCATTCCTAATAATTAAAGAAACAGAAGCATCTAAAGTGCAATATTACCTAGTTTAAGATTCTTTTATTATTATATTGGATCCTGGCTCAACAAGCTCTAATCATAGACAAAGACATTTGGATCTGTGACATTATTTGTGTATCAATTCATGGTAGCTCTCTTCAAGATTAAAAGCTCCTGGCATATCATTGTTTTCAAGGATAGATGTATACTGTGTAGCTAAATTGTGTAGGATGGAATTGATAATGTCGAATGGGGGTTTTTNGTTTTCAAGGATAGATGTATACTGTGTAGCTAAATTGTGTAGGATGGAATTGATAATGTCGAATGGGGGTTTTTTGTCCATAGTCTTGTCTTTAAATATAGATTAAAATAGCTTGGTTCAGATACCAGTTGATCATTAGTGTTNGTTTTCAAGGATAGATGTATACTGTGTAGCTAAATTGTGTAGGATGGAATTGATAATGTCGAATGGGGGTTTTTGTCCATAGTCTTGTCTTTAAATATAGATTAAAATAGCTTGGTTCAGATACCAGTTGATCATTAGTGTTCNTTTTTGTCCATAGTCTTGTCTTTAAATATAGATTAAAATAGCTTGGTTCAGATACCAGTTGATCATTAGTGTTCATATTCTTCTTTGTTGATTGGTGAGACAGAATTAGCATCATTATTTCTGTATCAACTTGCTAGTACTTCATGTCCAGTTAGTTAAAGGATATATGCATTTGATGTGTGTGTCTTTTGTTTCAGTACACAAGGATGAACGTATGCTATGTAGTTCTAGGTGTAGTTGATAACCAATGTCATAGAATGGAATTGATATAATTTCTTTAGTATAGATATCATCTTATAGCTTTTATTGCCAGGTGACCATGCTCTCCTTTTAGTTAAACTTTAAGTTTGAAGTGGCATTCGGTTTGATTACTTAATTCAAGACTAATGATTTCCATGTTGATGTAAAGAATAGAAGCATCTCGTATCATATTAGTCTTCATATATAAATATATTCATAAGTGTAAACTTGTAGCCTATCTCGTATAGATGAAGTGGTATTATAATTTTCCTATAATCTTGTTCTCAAATATGTCATACTTTATACCTGATGTCATGAATTTCTACACAAAGATTTGAAGTAGAATTCAGCCTATTTATACTTTTCCGACAGTCTCTACAATTTCAATCTGAATTTTCAACTCGTGTTGGTCTTGGTCTCAAAATTTATCAACCAAATTCATAACTGAAAAATTTCTCGTAAGGAAAACAAATACAAAGCATAATTCTTACTATTTATCAAAAATCTAAATACAAACACACTACATGATTATATTAGCTTATTTTATACTTATATTTGTTTGTTTTTATCCTAATCATTCATAATTTCGCTTTTCTACCATTATTTGACATCCTTGCATCTATTATCTTATGGCAAATGGTGTCCTTTTGTTGTAAATCTAAAGCTAGCATATTTCATTCCTCATATTTTTAAATGGGACCTCTGAAGACTGAAATCATCCTTGTAATACCTTTTCTTCTGCAGAATAAAATGTTTTGGATAATCAAACATATCGATCTTGTGATTTATGAAAGTACCGTTTCCTATATCTTATAATGTTTTTTATAATACAAAGCTTTTCATATATATTTTATATTAGATNATGAAAGTACCGTTTCCTATATCTTATAATGTTTTTTATAATACAAAGCTTTTCATATATATTTTATATTAGATAATTACATTTAATCATTTAACTATTGATGAAAGCAACTCTGCTTAATAAATGTGAATCTTAAATCAAAGTATTGTATAATATCATATGTAAACCAAACTATCTCTCATCCGGAAGAGCACTTTAAATGTTATTGTATCAATTTGTATCTTTTGTTTAATATAGTTTACTGTTATGATACATGTAAATTTACAGAAAAATGTCTCATTTTGCATCTGTAAGGATTGAAAGACGGGTTTAGTGAAACCCATAAGTTTATCTTATTTACAAGATACTTTCAATTTTTAAAATAAATTAAGCCTTATACAATTTTGAATATTTTCCCAAGTTGTTATATATGGCACTTTATTTTCGTTCAGAGTAGTCCCTTTTTGATTCTTTGCTTAATTTAACCAAATTTTTAATGAATCTAGATTATTCTTAATCGACTAATTATTTAATAAGTAAAATGGGGACTACTCTGAACGAAAATAAAGTGCCATATGGGAGAAAATTTTTGAAAGATAAATTCTATTCTTTTTGAATAAAAGAATAACCAAAAAACCTTTAAATTTATATTAATAAAAAGGGTTTTTTTAATAATTTTATTAAAAATAGAAACAAATATACATGAAAGTCAATTTTAATAGATCGGTATTTTAGGTTATTCATTTAAAGGGAGGAAATACTTGGTCCCTAAGCCATATACAACTACTCTTAATAACTCATTGTCCTACATCTATTTTAGTCTAACTTTCAACATTTTGAGTATATTTGAATTAAAATACCTCTTTATTCTTGAGGCAAAGCACGTCTTGGGTGTGTAAATAGTTTCTCTCAAATCTTCGATTGTTTCAACTTTTAATTGAGATTCGGTGTAATTTTCGTTGACTTTAGTAAGATAATGAGTAGAAACATGAACCCATATTAAATATAAATGAAAGTATCCTGTTAATACCAGTAAACTTGAATCTTTTTAAATATTGGGGTCTCTTTTCTCTTTCGTAAACCTCAAAAAAGACATTTGGCTAATTCCTTAATAAATATTCATTCTCAAAGGCATTTTTCAAGTCGTAAACATTCTGAATTTGGTATTTATAATCAATATCTTTAAATACATAAAAAAGCTTTCCAAACATACCATCTACTACTGACTTTCCATGATGTTCACCAAAGAAGTTCACAGAAATACTCAGACCAAATTTATTACTAAGTATTTTTGAATTATAAAGAAATTATTTTGAAACGAAAATGAGGCCCACAGTCAGTAAAGATGTTAACATACTGATATCCTAAATCTTTTAATTTGGTCATAATTATAGCCAAAGTATCAGATGGATACAGTGAGTCATGAGAAAGAATATCAGAAAGAAAGTTCAAATAATTCTTGACACTTACACCTTCAGATTTGAACATTAAACAAGATCCAAGGCAGCTAAATTGTCTTTTTTGGTAATAATCTTGACCCACTTCATTTCCACCGTGGGATACCTTGAAATTTTCTTTATAATCCAAGATAAGAACACATGCTTTATCAAAGAGGTTATCCAAAATATAGTTCATCTGTGACCTTTTGTTTTCTACCACACTTTTTTGTAACTCATATATTTCTTTTGTTCTGCTGTACTCTATTTTTTCTGTGGCATTTAAAGCATCAAAGTTAGATTTTATTACACTAGTGCTCAGTTCACAAATGGGACAAACATCAGTTCTTTTAGTGCCCTTTTTATAAAATTTAGGGCAATATTTTACAAATGTTCCATCATTAATATAAGTTCTATAAATATCTTTTTTAGATATTTCTAAGTATTTGATATCTTTTTCATGCGGCGATTCTCTTGAATATTTATCTAAGTTATGTATAATTGTATTTATAGTATCCTGGCTTAGCTTAGTTTTAGAATAAGGGACATATTTTTGATAATCATTTAATCCTATTCTTTTCTCTTTTCTTTTTGTCCTAGATATTTTGAATTGTCCTTCTGAAAATTTTAAACCCCTTTTCTTTAATAATAACTTTAAACTTTTATAAGACACAATAGACAGAATTTTGATTTTTTGATTTAATGGAGCACTATCATGCATCCTTCTAAGGTTATCTAATATTTTTGCTCTTTTTCTAAAAAACTTCATATCTAGTGTATTCAAATTGTATGACTCTAACCTTGTATTAGTTTGTATAGACTTTTCCTTCATATTGATTAAAATTTCATTAGACTTATATAAATTAATGGTGCTTAGATTTTATAGCATATTGTCACTTATTCATATGGGCTGGAATTTTTGAAATTATAAATATTTTGGTTGAACAATACTTTATAATTCTCAAGAGAACCTAATTAATGTGGTTAAAAAAATTTAATAATAAAATTAAAATTAATTTATAAATTATATTTACATTAAACTTTTTATTAAAATTTTATCCACATGTTACATGGATTATTATTTTCTTGATATTTTCAATTTAAAATTTAAAAGTTTATTAAATTAAAAAATTAATATTGGGAATTTATAAGCTCATTGTAATCAATATTAAAGACAACAGTGCTATGTCACTGATTTATCAGATCCGGCCTGTCAGTTATATGTGCTGGCGGTAGGTGGATTATAATGCTAAAAACCAGACTGACAACTATGGTCCTCCTACTCATTTGCTATAACTAACAGCACTACATAGCGACAGGAGGTGTAATAGTCCTCTTTAAGTCGAATATATTACAAATGAGTTGATTTTTACTGAAAAGTTGCTCTAATTTATATTTTTCAATATTCCTGTACCAATAAAACCATGAATAATAAATTAATTAGGGAACTATTAATAATTCATCAATTATTAAAGGGAACTACTAAAAATACATAGGTTATTAAATGGGATTTCTAAAAATATAAAAGTATTAAAAGGAACTATTAAAAATATATTAATTATTAATAAATTTTTTTATATTCTTTTTGAAATTTTTATATTTCTATTAGAACTCTAATTTAGCTTTCAAATTTTTTTCCCATATGGCTTAGTACTACCTATTTAATCTTACTTCTTATCTTTTTTAAACATGTTTTCATTTAATCTATTTTATAAATAAAATTTCAAAATTATCTTTAAATTTATTTGTTTTTATCTTTCAAATAGAATAGAAACATCTTTCGAAAATTTTTAGCCATATGGGACAAAATTTTTGAAGCCTCGGTTATAATTCTAATAGAATTTTAATAAAAAAATAAAATTCAATAATAAATATTGTTGTAAAACGACAAAATATAAAGAGTAAAAATATATTATGGCCATTTTGTCGTAAAAAGACCATTATTTTATTATTTAAAAATAAAAAAAATAATATTGGACAAGTGATAAAGATTAAAGACTACTGTATTAGGCTACCGAATAATCGGATCCGTCAACCTGAATGTATATGCAGTCGGTAGGGTACCACTATGCTCAAACGATACTCTTAGTAGTATAGATTCATACTCATTCGCTACAAACAGATGAACTTTCTAATGACAGAAAACTCGAAGTTTTTTACATCGAATCAATCACAGTACTTGTGATTTTACTAGGATTCGACTTCTATTTATACTTTTCGCACATAAAGAGTGGATATTTTGTTTGAAACCAATTATTGGCGCATTGATGATTCTGAAACAACTTAATAAGGATACATAAAAGTACGGAGCATGATGAATTAAGATGCATAAAATTGCGGATACAATTTATAAGCATGCATAAACAGGCGATATTAATTAATAAGCATACATAGACGGTCTTAGGCTAACTAATAACAATGCATGAATATGCATAATTAATTATATTGAACTGAAACAAAAATTCATGCAAACATAAATTGCGTATATAGAAATTATGCAAATAAATATTGACTTGAAACATGATGAATTGATGATTTTGAACAGAAACAAAGTAATGCACCAATGTGCAAATGAAGAATCAACAAATAATTAAATGAAATTTATTAAGGCCCAGCAAATAATGAATGGGGACGGAAACTGAGGAGAATAAAG
>NIPM01001120.1:0-28013 GCA_002738285.1 Holacanthella duospinosa | reverse complement strand
GAAAGGATAAGAGAAAACATAAAAAACAACAATTATTATGGTTACAGCCTCTTACGCGAATTTTGCGAAAACCTTCACCGTGAGATGCCTACACTTGAAAAAATAGGCAGTTGCTATCAAGCTACCGTAAAAAGCCCAAACACCTATCTCTACCTTGAACCCTTTGCAGAAAGTTATGATATAGATATCATCTATCCCACAGAAAAATTCAAGGTCTACGAGATGGGACATGATGACTATTACTTTGTCGAGATCGAAAAGCCGGTAGAAAGCCCTATAGCCGGAGACGATGGCTATGCTAAGATATTAGATCAAAAAGAAACCGTATATGGATATATCAATAAAAAATATATTAATATAGAGTAAATATTATAAAAGGAAACTGTAGGGTTTACCCTGGCATATATGCAGATAAAAAAGCATAGGTAAACGATCCTAACAATGAAAAAGAAAATTATCATAACAATCCTTGCCATAGTTTTTGTGGTAATCCTCTGTAGTATGGCTTTTTTTCTGCCTCTTAAAGATGATGATGAAAAGCCGGAGCAACCCACTTATACAGAAAAGCAATTGTATATATATTCCATGGATAAAGACCCTTTAATAACAGAAAAAAAAGCTATAGAGGAATATAAAACGTGCCCCCCACTACGTCCGGAGCGATTTAGACGAAGGATCAAAATGCTATGGGGCGTTGATATTAACGATTATCCGGATAATGCTCAAATATGGTTTAATGGAAATGTAGTTGTTTCAAAGAAATTTCAGACTATAGAGAATCGCATTATTCCGTCTGATCAATACCCATTTCCATTCCCTAAATATCCTGATAGCATATTCATTCCCTTTCGTCAGTATCTATTTTTAAACGATCAATCGGTTTTTAATACATTGCCGGAATATAAAAATAAGACATTCAACGAATTATTTAAAGAAGCATATAATGCTGAGCCCACAGTTTTATTACCTTCATGCGATTTCTTGCAAGGGGAATTTCTTTACGAATTTAAATCAGTGGATTAATCACATATAGTTTTTTTCCAAAAAAAGCCATCTATAACTCACAATAAGCTACATCCTTTTTGATTAATCGAACTCAGTTTTTAACGTCCATTTCCGGCTTTTTAGTTCACAAAGATTGACTACTTTATAAGCTTTTTTAGAGGAAACCATAAAAAATAAGTTATTTTTATTTACATAATATATATTCTAATAATATTATTTTTTATGTTTTCCATTATTGAATTTTACTTTTTCAATAATTTCTATTTTTGGCGTTGTTTTTTTTGGATTGACCTTATAAGTAGGTTTAAAACCCTTTTGTTTTTCTGTCTTGAGCTTTAATTGTTCCACTTTAGAAGTTTGAGACCTAGTGGTTTTATGATTTTTAATTACTTCTATTGGATTTTTAGGATCTTCTTTTGAACCGCGTAGATAAATTATCAATCCATTTAGAAAATTTCTTAATATTTGATCACCACATTCCATATAATTGGGATGACCCTCATTTCTAAAGAAAGACCCCAGTTCTGCTTTAGAAATTCTAAAATCTACCAGTTGTAATATTTCTACAATTTGATCATCACGCAATTGTAAGGCAACGCGTAATTTTTTGAATATATCATTATTAGTCATAATATTATTATTTAAAGAGCAAAGGTTATTAATTCAGCTGTCTGACTGTTCGATTTCAATAGTTCCATTCTCAAGAGTACATTGATATCTTTCTTTTTAAAGTAGTTTTCCCTGTAAAGCTTTAATCTCATCACGTAATTTTGCTGCCTGCAAAAAATCCAGTTCTTTTGCTGCCTTTTCCATATTTTTACGTAAAGCCCTAATCTTCTTGTCGATTTCAGGCTTACTAAGATACAGGCTTTCAGGCTCTGCTGCTTTTAATTCCTGATTTTCATAATATAGAGAAGAAACAGAATTCTTAGTTAATGTATTGTCTAAACTCTTATTTAATGCCTGAGGAACTAAATTATGCTTAGTATTATATTCTATCTGTTTATGACGACGATAGTTAGTTTCATCAATGGTTTTTTGCATACTGTTAGTAGTTTTGTCAGCATACATAATAGCCATGCCATTTAGGTTTCTTGCCGCTCTACCCACAGTTTGTGTCAGCGAGCGATGATTTCTTAAAAACCCCTCTTTATCAGCATCTAAAATAGCGACTAAAGAGACTTCAGGTAAATCGAGTCCTTCTCTTAAAAGGTTTACTCCAATCAGAACATCAAACACACCTTTGCGTAAATTCTGCATAATTTCTACACGCTCTAACGTATCAACATCCGAGTGAACATAGCGACATCTGATATTTACTTTAGTGAGGTATTTTGTAAGTTCTTCTGCCATTCGTTTTGTCAGTGTAGTTACTAATACCCTTTCATCAGCTTCACAACGCAGCTGAATTTCCTCTATTAAATCATCTATCTGATTCAGGCTTGGTCTTACTTCAATAATAGGATCTAAAAGACCCGTAGGCCGGATAATCTGTTCCACATATATACCTTCTGATTTTTGTAATTCATAATCAGCAGGTGTAGCACTGATATAGATAACTTGATGTTGCATTTGTTCAAATTCTTCAAATTTCAGCGGTCGGTTATCCATTGCTGAAGGTAGCCGGAATCCGTATTCTACCAGATTTTCTTTACGAGAGCGGTCACCGCCATACATGGCACGGACTTGAGAAATGGTTACGTGGCTTTCATCCACTATCGTTAAAAAATCATCCGAAAAATAATCCAGCAAACAAAAAGGGCGAGTTCCCGGTGCTCTTCCGTCAAGATAACGGGAATAATTTTCAATTCCGGAACAGTATCCTAATTCTTTAATCATTTCTAAATCAAAATTAGTACGTTCTTCTAAACGTTTTGCTTCCAGAGGTTTGCCTATTTCCTTAAAATACGCTAGTTGTTTTACTAAATCTTGCTGAATTCCCCAGATTGCATTTTGCAGTACATCAGGAGAAGTCACAAACATATTAGCAGGATAAATGGTATGGTTTTCATATTTCTCGATTACTGAAGAGGTTTTAGTATCAAAGGATTCTATATCCTCAATTTCATCTCCAAAAAAGTGAATGCGAAAAGCATCATCAGCATAGCTGGGAAACACTTCAACAGTATCTCCCTTTATGCGGAATGTCCCACGTGTAAATTCTGCTTCCGTACGGGAATATAAACTTTGTACTAATTGACGTAATAATTTTGTTCTGGAAATGATTTCACCCTTGTTTATATAAATAATATTTTTTTTAAATTCTGAAGGATTACCAATACCGTATAAACAAGACACAGAGGCAATTACAATAATATCGCGACGCCCGGAAAGAAGAGCAGAGGTCGTACTTAGCCGCATTTTTTCCAGTTCATCATTAATAGATAAATCTTTCTCTATATAGAGTCCGGTAACAGGGATAAAAGCTTCAGGTTGAAAATAATCATAATAGGAAACAAAATATTCTACTGCATTATGAGGAAAGAACTGTTTGAATTCAGAATATAACTGTGCTGCTAATGTTTTATTGTGAGCCAAAACCAGTGTAGGTTTTTCCACTTCTTGAATAACATTTGCTACGGTAAAAGTCTTACCGGAACCTGTAACACCAAGCAGAGTCTGATAGTTTTCACCTTCATTGATTCCTTTTACTAATTTTGCAATCGCTTGAGGCTGGTCACCGGTTGGTTTATATTTCGATACAACTTGAAACTTCATAAGTTTTTTTTGAGGTTATACAAAGATAATGAAATTGCTAATCATAGTCTTGTGAAGAATATCCTTATTTTTTAAGCGGTTTAAAAAGTGATTTATACTTAGTATAGAGATGTATAATCCTTTGTTGTTAAAAGTTTAAAAACGATTAAGATCATACATTTTTTCAGCTTTTAGATAGCGCATTATTTTGGTTAGATTACTAAAATTTAGACTTCACAAGTTGCAATAACCGGTGAAGTCTTTTTTGTGTTTTAACTGATAATCAGTATTTTATTTTTCAGGAGGTAGCCATTTGTTGTTTATTGAACAGTATGAGTACGTTTACTTGCTCGTGAAAGACTGAAAAAACCAAGACAATAATTATCAGGATTTGTAGTATTAATAATATTCCCTCTAATTGTTCCGGGAGGAGATGTAAAAGGATTGTTTTCCGCAGCGCTCAGTAAAACTTTCAGATACTCATAATATCCTTTTGAAATACCGTATAATTTAAAATCGACAACATGACCCGCGACAAGATCTTTATGTGTGTAAGAAATATACTTTTCCTCTCCATCAAACAACTTATCTTTTATAACTATATATTTATTAACCGCATCTAGTGTAGATTTTTTTTGTGTCAGGTAATAATTACTGATGCCTTTAGGATCAGTAAAATAAGCAAACACTTCTTTCTGCTTATTATTGAAGCTCCCACCGTCAACTTGCTTTACATAATTTAAAGAAGCGACAGGTTGTAGCGTTTCTGTAGCAGTGTAAGTTTCTTCATTAAGAATAACAGTAAGGCGGAAAGTTTTTCCTAACTTCGGACTAAAAGAAGTACAGATATACTGACCTGAATTTTCTTTTTCCTCGAAAATAAATTTTGTTCCGTCCTCGGACTCCACATATACTATAGCATTAGATACAGTAGGGATTACATTATTATAATAACCCGTTGTTGTAGACAATTTGATCATTTGTTCATTGCCGCGTGTTCTTTTTTCCCAAACGATTGAAGCCTCTATTACAAGGCGGGGAGTGGCAGTATTTAAATTAACATGAACAACATCTACACAGCTCGAAAAAATGTTTATGATAGTTAGTAGCAGAATGAATTTTATATTTTTCATCATATTATTTTTTATATAAAAGAAAATTAGAAAATAAAATTATAAGTTACAGAAGGAACAATTCCAAAAAGAGAGAGCCTATGAGCTTCATTCATACCGGTCTTTTTATCTTGACGAAACGAAATAGATGCAGCATTTCTCCTGTTGTATACATTATAGATTCCAAAAACCCATTCTCCTTGCCAGCCTTTCTTTTTGTCCGGTTTAGGAGTATAGGTTGCAGAAATATCCAGATGATGATATGCAGGTAAGCGATCTTCATTACGAGCGCCATAAGTAGGAATTAGTATTCCTAAAATTTCATATTGTCCGTTAGGATAAGTCACAGCTTGTCCTGATTGCAACGAAAAACTACCTCCAAAGGACCATTTTTCATTATATTTATAAAATCCGTTTAAGGTTAGATTATGCAATTTATCATAGCCTGTTTTATACCATTTTCCATTATTAATTCCTATTTCAGATGCATTTCGACCAGGTGTTTTTTGTTCCGAACGGGAGAGGGTATAAGAGATAAACCCGGTGAATCGTCCGGTATTTTTACGCAAATACATTTCTATTCCATAAGCTCTGGCTTCACCGTTTAGAATAACCTGTTCAATAGCTTCATTTAATATTAAATCAGCACCATCTATATAATCTACTTTATCTTTGATGGTTTTATAGTAAGTTTCAACTTCTAGAGAATATTTTTCATCTTCGGAGTTTCTGAAATATCCAATAGCATATTGATCTAATAGCTCCGGTTTCATAAAATTATCACTAGGAGCCCATACATCCAGTGGAGTAGGAGAGGTAGTATTTGTAATAATATGTAAATACTGACTCATACGGTTATAACTTCCTTTTACGGATTGTTTATCATCCATTTGATAAGAAACAGCAAGTCGAGGTTCAAAATTATCAAAAGAAGCTATCTTTTCTCCACGACCATATTGTTTAATACCTATAGGATTTGCTTTTTGATAAATCTTTAGTTTATTGTTGTAAAGAACCGCTTGATTGTCCTTATAGATATTGACGATCTGACTTCCTAAACGATAAAAAGAACTATAACGTACGCCATAAACAACGGATATTTTACTTGAGAGTTCCTGTTCTGCTTCTAGATAGACCGCACCTTCAACAGCCCGTTTTTTATCCATTTTTACATATTTGATTTCAGCATCGCCAATAGGTTCTATAATACCGGGATTAAATCTATAATCGATAAGATTAATACCATAATTTAATTTGAAATTATCAGAAATATCATGTTTAAAATCATATTTCAAATTGTAGTTCATAATTCCTGAATTCCATCGAAAGTTAGCAAAGTCAAGCGTTAATCCATATTCGTAATTACTATAAATGGCAGATAGGTTTGAGGATAAATTATCAGAGAACGAATGATTCCAGCGTAAATTAAGTATGTTATTTCCGTAATTATTGATAAAATTATCACTAATATTTACTACATCACGACCAAAGTAGCCGGATAAAGAAACATTATTATTATCATTTATTTGATAATTAAATTTTGTATTTAAATCATAAAAATAGGCAGAATTATCATTATCATCTAATTTTAAAAATAAATGAGCATAGGAACTACGTCCCCCTATAACGAATGAGCTTTTGTCTTTTACAATAGGACCTTCAGCTAAGATACGGCTTGAGATAAGTCCTATACCTCCGTTCAGATGGAATTTCTTACTGTCTCCTTCTTTTTGGTTAATTTCTAAAACTGAAGAAAGCCTACCTCCATAACGAGGAGGGATACCTCCTTTGTATAATTTTATATCTTTAACAGCATCGGGATTAAAAACAGAAAAAAGACCAAAAAGATGAGAAGCATTATTAACGATGGCATCGTCAAGAAGAATCAAGTTTTGATCAGCAGCCCCCCCTCGTACATTAAATCCTGAGGATACTTCACCGGCATTCGTAACACCGGGTAATTGAAGAATAGACTTAATAACATCAACTTCGCCCAAGACGACAGGCATTTTTTTTATCGAAGCAATGGATAATTTAAAGGTACTCATTTCCGGTTTACGTAAATCAATCGCTGTTTTTTCAGCATTGATAATAATTTCATCAAGCTGATTATCGCTAGCTTCCATAGCAATATTCTTCTGAGTATTTTGTACAATATTTATTTTCTGTTCAAAGGTTTGAAAACCTATATAACTCAATTCAAGGGTATAGTTCCCTTTAGGAACAGAAACAGAATAATAACCATCATCATTAGTAGATAATCCTATATTGAGTTCCTTAATTAATATATTTACTCCTATTAGGGTTTCGTTATTTGTAATGTCAGAGACTGTACCACTTAGTATAAATTTTTCCTGAGAGAATCCCGCCAAGCTATTTAGCAGAATAGTAAAAGATGAAAATAGAATAATAGATTTTAAATTCATGTAAAAAAGGTGTTTAGATGATAACATCAATTTAAATTATGGAGAATAGCTTAAATGTTAGTTAGCATGTTACCGAAGACAAAAGTAAAAAAAATCGCAACATGACATTATTAATCTGTTTTTTTATTTTTATAGTAATCATTGCTCTATTATACAGTTTATTACACAATATAGATTAATTCTTAATAAGTTAGAGGAGGGTGGTTTAATAGACGATTAGATAAGAAAATTACTATATAAATTAGAAGATTATATACCTGTTTAACCCGAATATTTACTGTATGTTTGTAACAACAAAAAGGGCATTATGTGTAATTCGAATATAAAAAAATCGTTTAACAGTATAATAGAAGTAATGACGTATTTTATGGATGAGCAAATTTGCAAGAATTATTTAGCTGAATTACGTTGGGTAAATGGTATAATTTGTCTGCATTGTGGTAACGATGATAAGATTTATACTATGAAAAGAAATTATAAATGTGCGGGTTGCAGAAAACAATTCTCCGTAACTATAGGGAAGTATATTTGAAAACAGCAGCATTCCATTACAAAATGGTTTGCATGTGTTTAGCTTATTACTTCTCATAAAAAGATAATTTCTTCTTTACAATTGCATATAGACTTAGGAATTACACAAAAAGCACATGGTTTATGTTGCAAAGAATACGATTTGCAATTAAAGCCAGATCTTTTAACAGTAAATTAGAAAATACCGTTCATGTATAGAAAGATTTAACAATATGTTACCTTTAAGCAATTCAAGGCTAACATATAATCAATTGATAGGACAATAATGGCAAACGAAAAGAAAACAGATATTTTCATAAGTAGATTACTTGAAAGTGCTGAAATAAAGTACACTCCAAATGGTAGCGATATTAAAGAAATACAACAAGCCTTAAAAACAGCTTCTAAGAAAGGAACCGGAAAATCAGGATTCCCGGAGTTTGTAGCTATATCTAAAGATTTTATTTTAGTTATAGAAGATAAATCTGAAATTGAAAAACAAGTCTTGTATGAAGACGATGAACAGCAAACAATTTCAACAGACTCAAAAGCAATAACCAATTATGCAGAAAATGGAGCTTTGCATTATGCAAACGAAATTTTAGCAAAAACGAACTTCAAAAAAATATTTGCTTTTGGTTGTTCAGGAGACGAAAAGCATCATATCATAAGACCTATTTTTGTTGATAAATCAGGTTATAAGTTATTAGATAAAGTAGAAAATTTTGAGAATTTTACTACTGAAAACATTGAGAAATATTACATGGAGCAAGTTCTAGGAGAAACGCCACAAGAGACACTTGAACTTGAAGATATTTTAAAAAAAGCAAAAGAACTGCATGAAGCATTACGCAATTATGGACAATTAGGTGATGCTGAAAAACCATTGGTTGTTTCTGCATTAATGTTAGCTTTAAGTGAAGAATCTTTTTCAATTGACTCATTAACAGGCGACACTTTAAAAACAGACGGACAAAAAATATACGATGCACTTTCTACTCACATGGACAGAGTTCAGGTGCAACCTATTGTAAAAAAAGACAAAGTACTCAATCAGTTCACTATAATAAAAGACAGAACACTTTTAAATCAAAAAGATGAACGATTAAAAGTAGAAGTTGCTAAAAATAATTATTTAGAAAAAACACCTTTAAAATATTTTGCAGAATACATACAAAAAAATATTTTGTCTTCTGTAATTTCAAATACAACGGAAGACGTATTGGGTAGATTTTATGGTGAGTTTATGCGATATGGAAATAATGACGGACAAACATTAGGCGTAATTCTTACCCCTAAGCATATTACCGAATTATTTTCTGAACTTATAGAATTAAAAACTTCTGACAAAATTTTTGACCCTTGTTGCGGCACAGGAGGTTTTCTAATTGCAGGGATGCACAAAATGCTGAATGAATCAAAAACCGATGCTGAAAAAGCAAACATAAAGAAAGAACATATACACGGTATAGAACTTAGAGAGAATATGTTTGCTATTGCTACAACAAATATGATTTTGCGTGGCGATGGAAAAAGCAATTTAATACAAGACGATTTTTTAAAACAAAAGGCGGAAGATTTAAGAAAGAACAACTATACAGTAGGTTTTATCAATCCACCATATTCACAAGCTAAAGGAAAAGACACAGCTCATTTATCTGAAATTAATTTTATTAAACATTTATTGGATAGTTTAGCCGAAAATGGTAGATGTGTGGCAATTGTTCCACAATCGACAATGGTAGGCAAAACCAAAGAAGACAAATCCATAAAAAAACAAATTCTTAAAAGTCATACATTAGAAGGAGTAATTACACTTAATAAAAACACATTTTACGGTGTGGGTACTAATACGTGTATTGCTATTTTTACAACTCATAAACCA
Source organism: Holacanthella duospinosa (assembly GCA_002738285.1). Lineage (NCBI taxonomy): Eukaryota > Metazoa > Arthropoda > Collembola > Poduromorpha > Neanuridae > Holacanthella > Holacanthella duospinosa. Next base: position 18,378 of record NIPM01001120.1, on the reverse strand, counting down.
CATTCAGCTAAAAAACATTGCAAGTTTGTAAACTATGAAGATGACGGATTTATAGTTAGTAAACATATTGGCTTGGTAGAAACCACAAGAGCAGTTTCACAAAAAAATCACTTATTAGACTGTTGGATACACAACAAACGCGCAGAAAGTAAATTTATGGTAGAAACTACCATTGAAGCTGAAGACGAATGGTTACACTCATTCTATTACTTTAATGATGAAATACCAAAAGAGGAAGATTTTGAAAAAACCATAGCCGATTATCTCACTTTTGAGTTTAATATGATAATGCAAGGAAAAGAATATTTATTTGACAATCGATAACGCTATGGAAATGGATTTGAAAAATATACAATGGGGGGAGTTTGAAATAGGAAAAGAGTTTTTTGTTAGAAATTCAAAAGCCTACCACAAGACAGAACTTAAAGAAGTAAAGTTAGACGGTATTTCTTATGTGTCAAGGACAAACTTAAATAACGGAGTTGAATCAATCGTAAAAAAAGGAGATTTTAAAATAAATAAAGAGAATACAATTGTTTTTGGTGCAGAAAATGCTACATTTTTTTACCAACCAAACGAATATATTACAGGAAATAAAATGTATTATATTGAAAATGATAAATTAAATAGATATTCAAGTTTATTTATTCAGATGATGCTAAATAAAAGCATTGTGAATTGTGGTTTTGGTTATGGGAAAGGATTAATTGGTTCAAGAGTTAATAAAAGACTTATTCGGCTTCCAATAAATTCAAAAGGTGAACCGGATTATGTTTTTATGGAGCAATTTATGCTACAAAAAGAGCAAGAAAAAACAGATAAATTTCAAAACTATATTTCTAAAAGAATAAAACAGGTTAAAGACTACAAAGAAGTAGAGTCCCTTAATGAGAAAGTTTGGGAAGAGTTTTTTATTGAAGATATTGCTCAAATTATTTCAGGTAGAGACATTTATGAATGTGAAAGAAAAAAAGGAAACATTCCTTATATTTCTGCAACTGCAAATAATAATGGAATTGGTTATTTTGTAGGTAATACAAATGAAACATTAGAAGAAAATTGTTTGTCAGTTAATAGAAATGGTTCAGTTGGCTATTCATTTTACCACCATTATAAAGCCTTAAGACCGTTGCAGGGGGATTTTAAAGGGTTTTTTCTGTTTTTTGAACAAAAACAGAAATATTTATATAATTGATTATAAGTATTTTATATTTTTAATTGTTATAAATACGTCTTTTTTCGAATTTCTTTAAATTTTAAATCATTGATTGTCAGTTTGTTTTCGTTGCAACAGTCTTGCCTTGTTTTCAAATGATTGTAGAAAATTGCGATTGAAAAACAATTCGCCTTTTGTCGGCAAATTTATATCAAGAATAATAACAGGTCAAAAAGACAAATACAACTATGGTTATAAAATGGGAACAGGAAGAATTAAAAGACAAAAAATACTATTACCAACAGACAAAAACGGACAGCCTGACTATGGTTATATGGAAAATTATATAAAGAAATTAGAATACGAAAAATTGAAAAAATACTTGAAAATAAAATATTTGTAAGATGACTAAAAAACACCAAGAAAGAAAAAAACGGTACTTATAAATATGGATTTTCACGAAGCTATAAAGCGATTATCTAATGTAGATAAAAAGGAAGTTGAAAAATTGAAAACAAAAAAATATATAGCATAGGATTAAATAAGTATATAGTCGCCATAAACTATTTGCAATTGTAAGTTCTTATATAAAAAAATATGTTGTGAGAAGCAAGTATACTATAGATTCATTTCTCGTTCCAGTATCACATAAATATGAGTATTACTATAACTTAGAGGCTGATTTTTTGAAAAGCCTCTATAAAATTTTGAAAATAGGACAGAGGTTTTTATTATTTCTACTAAGAGACTAAATCGTATTTTTTAATTAAAATATCTGCCGGGATATGCAGTTTTTCATTAAATATTCTAATTTGTTCTAAACTTAAAGCTCTATGTTTATTAAATAATTCAGATACTCCGGATCTCGAATTTATTAATTTCCCTAACTCTTTTTTAGAAATGTTATTTTGTTCCATTACGAATAGAATTGCTTCAAGCGGATCAGCTTTCGGGATCGGGTAATGATTTTCTTCATATCTTTCAACAAGAACAGTCAGAACGTCTAATTCATCTCTTTCTTCTGTTTCCGGAGCAGCTGTCATAAGTTCTTTTATTCTTGCTAAAACAGCTAAATAATCAGCTTCGGTTTTTATAGGTTTTATCTGCATTTTTTTTAAATTTAAAAATTTATAATTCGTTTACATTTATTTCATCATATTGTTTATGAGTTCCTATAAACAGTATGTAAACTATTTGATGATGATAATTAATAGATACCGTCAATCTGTAATGATTACCACCTATATTAAAGATAAGTTTATTACCGACAAAATCAACAGATCCGGAATGATTTTGAATTTCATTCCCATTTTGATAATTATTTTCTTTTATAATACCCAAGCTAAGATGGAGCGTTTTGATTGTGGTTGTTCTTCCTAAAATTTCTTTAATGTTGATTTTGCTATTATTCTCATAGAATGCTTCTATTTTACCACAAAAACAACACATATTTTCCGTTATGAGAAGCATTTTTTAATTGAAAATAGTTTATTTTCAATTGTAAGCTCTTAATATATGGGTTATTCACTGATATCAAGATATTGAAAATAAATATTTTAAAAAATACTTAGTCAATGTTTTTCTGTAAAATTATTATATCTAACGGATTATTTTTATTTATGAAATAACACCGGAACCTATAAGTTCTTCACCCAGATACCAGGCAACAAATTGCCCCTCAGTAATTGCTGATTGTGGTTCTTTAAAAGAAACATACATTCCGTTATCAAACTGATATAAGGTTGCTTGTTGTAATGCCTGACGATAACGAATTCTCGCCATTACCACCATCGTTTCACCACTAATAAGCGCTAAATCTTTTCTAATCCAGTGTATCTCTGATTGATCTATAAATAAAGCCTTTTTAAACAATCCCGGATGCTGACTTCCTTGACCTGTATAAATGGTATTAGTAACTACATCTGTAGCAATAACAAACAAAGGCTCTGTAGTTCCTCCCACTCCAAGTCCTTTACGTTGTCCATTTGTAAAATAATGTGCGCCTTGATGTTTTCCTACAACTTTACCAATTTCAGGTGTATAAGGAATATTTTTTGATTCAAAAGCTAACCGTTGTTCTATAGTATGAAATTGAGGTGTTTCAATACTGTAAATGGCATCTTCAGCGTTTACTTCAATAATAGCACCCTCTTTAGGCTGTAATTTTTGTTGTAAAAATTCCGGCAATCTTACTTTTCCTATAAAGCATAGCCCTTGAGAGTCTTTTTTGTCAGCAGTAATTAAATTCATCTTAGCTGCAATTTTTCTTACTTCTGGTTTTGTTAATTCCCCGATGGGAAATAAAGATTTCGCTAATTGTTCTTGAGATAACTGACATAGAAAATAAGATTGGTCTTTATTATCGTCTGCCCCGGTTAAAAGTCTATAGATTACCTTACCTTCTTTTTCAACAGTTCCTTTACGGCAATAATGACCAGTTGCCACATAATCAGCACCAAGACTCAATGCTATTTTCATAAATACATTAAACTTGATTTCACGATTACATAGCACATCCGGGTTTGGAGTTCTTCCCATTTCATATTCATTGAACATATAATCAACAATAAGTTCTTTATATGATTCACTTAAATCGACTGTTTGAAAAGGAATACCTAATTTTTCAGCAACTAATAAAGCATCATTACTATCTTCTAACCAGGGGCATTCATTAGAGATAGTAACAGTATCATCATGCCAGTTTTTCATAAAGAGACCAATTACTTCATAACCCTGCTCTTGAAGCAAATAAACTGCTACACTTGAATCTACACCACCGGAGAGACCTACAACAACACGTTTCATTTTATTATTATTGAAAAATTCAGAATTTAGAAAGATAAAAACATTATCATTACAATGTTATAAATTTTGAGGTTATCTTGAGTTTATTATTTTTCATAAACTTATTAAGAAATTATCATAAGCACAATATATTAGAGTTTCTCCGGCTAGAAAAGATAAAATAGAATATATTCTATATAGAAAGCAAACGATCTATACGTATTATCTTTTTCTAGAAATAGTTTTTCTCAGTGCTAAGTATCTTATTGAGTAATTTTAATATCGGTTAAAAATACGGATATCCATTTCCTATTTCTTTTTGTCAAAAATCAAGATGCTTTCTTTTTGCAAAAATGTTAAGCTATTTATATTTAGCCGGCATTTTTTTTACAGGTTTCTTAACTTGATCCATATTTTCTTCTTTTATTAATTTTCCTTTTTCAAAGGTTTTCCAGATACCGCTTTTCTTTCCATTTTTAAACTTGCCTTTTATAAGAACATTACCATTAGCATTAGAATAAGTGACCTCTCCTTCATATTTCCCATCCTTAAAATTAGACTGTTCAAAAACGATTCCTTTTTCAGTATATTTTTTATATACACCATTCTTTATCCCCTTATCATAATTTGTTTCTTCTGCCTCTTTACCATTAGAATAAAAAACGGTTCTAACGCCCTGTAATTTACCGTTTACATAATTTTCTAATGTCATTATTTTGGGAGATGCTTTATGGTAATATTTCCATTCTCCATCATATTCTTTTGTTGTTTGGGATATTTTCCCTTCACTTACTTTATTTTTTTTATGGTCATAGAAAATAATATAAATACTGTTATTCTCATTATTAAATTCCCTTGTAGCCATTAACGTTTTTTTAGTAACATTGTCATAATAATTAAAGATACCTATTTCTTTACCATGATCAAAAGTTCCTTCATAACGTAAGTTCTTAGTCCCTTTATAATAACCTACCCATAATCCATGTCGATTACCTGCGGAATCTTTTTGATTCGTTTTCTGAGCATATAATCCTGAAGTCAGTACGAATAAAACACAAAAAAAGCATGATTTAATTCTCATCATTTGCAAACTAATTTTATTAAACTACAATTATTTTATTTTGTTTTAAAAGTAAGAAGTTTAAAACAAAAATATATATTTTCTTGATCAGCTAATTGAAAATATTTTTGTTAAAAAACATCTCATAAAAAGAGGAATTTTTAGCAAAACATCTAATAGCACTTTTCACAAACGGATTTTTTAAAAATTATTTTTTTATTTTTTTCTGTTGCTCAGCCTGTTCCATCATTTCCTGCATTTTACGTTGAAAACGATTTTTAGTTTTTGGTTTCGCCTTATTCTCCTGAATTTGAGCATGTAATTTAGAATCATTAACGATATAGTTCTTAATTACATACATAATTCCGATCGTAATTGTATTTGAAATAAAGTAATATAAACTCAATCCGGAAGCATAATTATTAAAGAAAATCAACATCATTACCGGTGAAATATAAATCATGATTTTCATAATTTGGCTCATATCAGGCATACCTTCTTGTTGCGGTTGTGCCATAGTCTGATCTCCGGTAGTCATTTTCATATAGAAAAAAATTGCTAAAGAAGCTAATATGGGGAATAAACTCACGTGATTTCCATAAAAAGGAATATAGAAAGGCAAATTTATTACGGCATCATATGATGATAAATCATCAGCCCACAAGAATCCTTTCTGTCTTAATTGTATCGCAGACGGGAAAAACTGGAATAAGGCATAAAATACAGGAACCTGCATCAGTGCGGGTAAACACCCTGCCATAGGACTTACACCTGCTTTAGAATACAATTTCATTGTTTCTTGTTGTCTCTTCATAGGATCTTTAAACTTCTCATTAAGTTCATTTACTTCCGGACGAATGATTTTCATCTTTGCCTGGGATAAATAAGATTTATAAGTTACCGGAGACATTACTAATCGGACTAAAATAGTAAAAATAATAATAGCGATTCCATAAGGAATAAATCCACTTAAGAAAGCATAAACAGGAATAAATATATAACGGTTAATCCATCCGAAGATACCCCATCCTAACGGTACTATTGCATCTAAATTTCTTTTATATTCATTTAACAATTTATAATCCGTAGGACCATAATACCAGTTCATATTATAGTTTAGTTCACCATTTTTTAAGACTAAAGGCAAGGAGGCAGAAAAATCTTTAGTGAAAAGAGTATCTATCTCCTGATCGTGTACTAAATTTTTAGAAACTAATTTAGCAGATGCAAATGGTGTATCTGTCAATAAAATAGAACTAAAAAAGTGCTGTTTAAAAGCGACATAAGTCACATCTGAAGGATTGTCTTCTTTATTATCACCCTGACTTACATAACTTGTTTTTCCGTTTTTATACTCATAGTTTAACTCTGTATAGCGGTTTTCATAAGATACACTTTTTTCGTTTCTATACGATTTTAAATCCCAAACCATATTTAATGGTTTTGAAGTATTTAATACTGTCTTTAAACCTTGTGAACGAATGGCAAAATCTAACATATATTCGTTAGGTTTCAGAACATATTTGTACTCTAAAAATTGATTTTCAGAGGCCTTTAAGCGCAAAGTCAATACTTTATTCTGACCATCTTTAGTGACGATAGGCTGAAAGACCATATTTTTTGTATTTAAAATACGATTATCCTGAGTTTGTAATTCTATATTTAAATGAGCATTGTTATCTTTTATAATTTTAACTAATTCACCGGACCCTTTATAAAATTGTTCAAACTTTTTTACAGTAGCCTCAACAATATATCCCCCTTTATTAGCAATTTTTAACGATAATAAATCATTTTCTATTATAGTATATCCTTCTTTTGAAACAGGGAGTATTGCGGAATAAGTAAAGTTACCTAATTGTTCTGTTGTAGCAGTAGAATCTGTTGTAGTTTCAAGAGTCTGTAATGATTTTTGGTTTAAATTTTCATTTGTAACGACTTGTTCTTGTTTTGCTTTAATATTTTTCTCTTCTGGTTTTGACTGATTGTTATACAGTATCCAAATTAATATTCCAAAAACCAAACCAAAACCGATAATTGAATTGATATCTAATTTTTTTTCTTCCATTGTTGTACTTTAAAATAGCTTATGCTACAAATTTATTTTGCTAGTTCTTTTTTTGTTTCTACTGTTGCTGCAATAAAACGCACAAATAGCGGATGTGGATTAGCAACTGTACTTTTATATTCCGGATGATACTGAACGCCTATAAAAAACGGATGGTTTTCAATTTCAATTATTTCTACTAATCCTGTATCCGGGTTAATTCCTGATGCTTTTAATCCCGCTTTTTCTAAAACATCAATATATTCTCCATTAAGTTCATAACGATGACGATGTCTTTCTAATATAGAAGATTTACCATAAATTTTTGAAGCTAATGTATGCTTTTTTATATTACATTTCCACGCTCCTAAACGCATTGTTCCTCCTTTATTTGTAATTGCTTTTTGCTCCTCCATAATATTAATTACCGGATGAGCAGTTCCTGCGTTCATTTCTGTTGAATTAGCATCCTCCCACCCTAATATATTTCTGGAAAACTCTATAACAGCCATCTGCATTCCTAAACAAATTCCAAAAAAAGGAATATTCTTTTCACGTACATATTTTATAGCCTCTATTTTTCCTTCAATTCCTCTTTCTCCAAATCCCGGAGCAACAAGAATACCATCTAATCCTTTTAGTTTTTCAGCAACATTATTAACATCTAAATACGCTGAATGGATACTTACAACATTTACTTTTGTTTCATTAGTAGCCCCGGCGTGAATAAAAGCCTCTAAAATAGACTTATAAGAGTCTTGTAATTCTATATATTTCCCGATCAGACCAATATTCACAATATTTTTCGGGTTTTTTAGTCGGTATAAAAAAGCATTCCACTGTTTTAAATCGGGCGCCTTTTTTTCCGGTAAAGCTAATTTTTTCAACGTCACTTTATCTAAGCCTTCTTCCAGCATTAAATTAGGGACATCATATATTGTAGAAGCATCAATGGACTGAACTACAGCTTCTTTTTTTACATTGCAAAATAAAGCTAATTTTTGTCTTAATTCATCAGAAATATCATGTTCTGTTCTGCAAACTAATATATCTGCTTTAATACCACTTTCCATTAATGTTTTAACAGAATGCTGTGTTGGTTTTGTTTTTAATTCCTTTGCTGCTGCTAAATAAGGCACTAGGGTTAAATGGATAACGATTCCATTATTATCTCCTAATTCCCAAACTAATTGACGAACAGATTCAATATAAGGCAGGGATTCGATATCTCCCACTGTACCTCCTATTTCGGTAATTACAATATCATAATTCCCTGTTTTACCTAACAGCTGCATACGATCTTTAATCTCATTAGTAATATGGGGTACAACCTGAACCGTTTTTCCTAAAAATTCCCCTCTTCTTTCTTTTTCAATAACAGAGAGATATACCTTTCCTGTGGTAACATTATTAGCCTGAGATGTAGGGACATTTAAAAATCGCTCATAATGTCCTAAATCCAAATCTGTTTCTGCTCCATCATCTGTTACAAAACATTCCCCATGTTCATAAGGGTTTAATGTTCCCGGATCAACATTAATATAAGGATCAAACTTCTGAATGGTTATTCTATAACCTCTTGCCTGCAATAATTTAGCTAAAGAAGCTGCGATAATCCCTTTTCCTAAAGAAGAAGTCACACCTCCTGTAACAAAAATATATTTAGTTTGATTCATTTTGTTGTGGTAGTTAATTCAAAAACCTGACAAAAATACGATTATAATTTGAAAATTAATCAAGACCGTTACAAAATTATCTGACAGTTTACTTTATAGTTTTTTTTAAAATAACAAACGATCTTAAAAAAGTAATCAAAAACACTTTCTCTTACAACTAGTTTAATTAGGAGATAGGAGAGGTTATAATACTTTTTTATTCTAAACTGTAAGACGTAATTAATATCAAATATTGATAAACTAAGTTCTCATTATATTTTTAGTTGCATTTTTACTATCTCTTTATAATAAGCTCTTGCACAGTGAACCCATCTCTTAATACTGCCAGAAGTCAGTTTTACTATAAATAATCGTATCAATATAATCCTTATACACTTTCTTTATTTCTAAAAATATGCTTGTATGGAGATTATTCATAGAACGCTAATCTGTTTAGAGATTAATCTGATTCAAGAATTGACCTTTATTTTTCGATGATGAACCATAATTTTTTATAGAAATAAAATCTAAAACTAAATTTACATATTAATTTTTTATAAAACAAATCGTTATATAAAAAATAGTATTGTAACGGTCTTGCATTCGGATTTTAATATTTTAGACATTTGTTTGATTAAAACTATAATTCATAATAAGTTTTTGAAAAAGAATTAGGATCAAAAAATCATGTTTAAAAGAAGAGCTTCGGGAGAGCATTTAGAAAAGATCAATCAGATACTATAGAAATTAAATCCTTTCAGAAATATACAGTGAACAAAATTTTTCAGGTCAATAATAAAAAATTCATTTATTTCAATTTTAGAATCTAAAATTAATAGCTATTTTTGTGCATGCAACACAACGTACTCATTTTAGATTTCGGATCACAATATACACAACTTATTGCACGAAGAGTCCGCGAACTAAATATCTTTTGCGAAATATTTCCTTATAATCATTTACCAAGTGACTTATCAATTTATAAAGCGGTGATTCTTTCCGGTAGTCCATTCTCTGTTCGGTCAGATGAAGCACCTCATCCGGATTTATCCCAAATTAAAGGAAAGCTTCCTTTACTTGCAGTTTGTTATGGTGCGCAGTATTTAGCACATTTCAATGGCGGTGAAGTAGCACCTTCTAATACAAGAGAATATGGTAGAGCTAATCTGACTTTTGTACAGGAAAATGAGCTATTCCTGGAAGGAATTTCTCCTAACAGTCAAGTATGGATGAGCCATAGCGACACTATAAAAACACTTCCAACGAGTGGAGTAAAGTTAGCGAGTACTGCAGATGTAGAGTATGCAGCTTATAAGATGAAAGGAGAACCCACCTATGCCATTCAATTCCACCCCGAGGTTTATCATTCTATTGACGGAAAATTAATACTAGAAAATTTTTTAGTAAAAATAGCTAAAGTGCATCAAACATGGACTTCTAACTCTTTTGTAGAAGAAATAATAGCAGAACTAAAAGAGAAAGTAAAAAAAGAGAAAGTAGTGCTGGGACTTTCCGGAGGAGTGGATTCTACTGTAGCGGCCGTTCTATTGCATAAAGCAATAGGAAAGAATTTATACTGTATATTTGTTAATAATGGCTTACTTCGTAAAAACGAATATGAGAATGTATTAAAACAGTATAAAGGTATGGGATTGAATGTAAAAGGAGTAGATGCTTCAGCTCGTTTTCTAAATGAGCTTAAAGGAATTGAAGATCCGGAATTAAAGAGAAAAACCATTGGCAGAGTATTTATAGAAATTTTTGATGATGAAGCACATTTAATTGAAGATGTAAAATGGTTGGCACAAGGAACTATATATCCGGATGTAATAGAGTCTGTTTCAGTAAAAGGACCATCAGCAACCATTAAATCGCATCATAATGTGGGAGGTTTGCCGGATTCTATGAAGTTAAAAATAGTAGAACCCCTTCGAATGTTATTTAAAGATGAGGTGAGAAGAGTAGGAGCAGCATTAGGAATAGATTCTACATTGTTAGGTAGACATCCTTTTCCGGGACCGGGATTATCGATTCGAATTCTTGGCGATATTACCTCAGAAAAAGTACGTATATTACAAGAAGTTGATGCTGTTTTTATTGAAGGATTAATATCATGGGGATTATATGATAAGGTGTGGCAAGCAGGAGCGATTCTTTTACCGATTAATAGTGTCGGCGTCATGGGAGATGAACGTACTTATGAAAAAGTTGTTGCTTTAAGAGCTGTAGAATCTACTGATGGTATGACAGCAGACTGGGTGCATTTACCATATCCTTTCTTAATGAAAGTTTCTAATGATATTATCAATAAAGTAAAAGGAGTAAACAGAGTGGTATATGATATCAGTTCAAAACCTCCCGCAACAATAGAGTGGGAATAAATTAATATAAGATGATATTTAGTTTATATTGCCGTTTTTTATGAAACGGTGACTAATAACTTTTAAAAATAAATAATAATGAAGCATTTATTTGTACTATTCGTGTCCGTTTTTATTATTTCCTCTCCTGTTTTTGCAAAGCAGGAAAAATATATAAGACACAGAGTTGAACAAGGAGAAACAATTACGCAAATAGCAAAACGATATGGAGTTACTCCTTTTGATATTTATAGATTGAATCCGGATACTAAAAACGGGATTCAGGAAAATACAATTGTATTAATTCCAAAACGTTTAGGTGATAAAGAGAGTTTAATACCGCAGAAAAAAGAAGAAGGTACGGTTTCTACGACTCATAAAGTAGTATCAAAGGAGACATTATTTGGAATAGCAAAAAAATATAATATTTCCGTTTTGAGTCTTGAAAAAGCAAATGCAGCAATAGTAAAAGACGGTCTTAAAACCGGACAAACCCTTATTATACCAACGAAGGGGGCTACAAAATCAGAAATAAGTAAGCCCATTAATTCTAAAAGAGAGCAATTTGTTTTGCATGAAGTACAATCAAAGGAAACAAAATATGGAATTGCTAAAAAGTATGGAATTACTGTTCAGGAATTAGAGAAACAAAACCCGGAAATTTTGAATAATTTACGTTCAGGACTTACAATAAAAATACCGGTTAAGAATACTAATACCCCTGAGCTAGCACAGGTTGTTGATAAAGAAAGTAAAATTGAGCAGAAAAAAGAAAACGAACAACTGAAAGAGGACAAAGAAGAAGATGAGAAATATACGAACTATGAAGTACAACCGAAAGAAACACTTTATAGTTTGACAAAATTATTTCAAATTAGTGAAAATGATTTAGTTGCTTTAAATCCGGAATTAATAAAAGGGCTTAAAGAATGTATGATTTTAAAAGTACCGGTTCTTCTTACTGAAAAAGAACCCATACCCATACGCATTCCAAAAGAATATAAAAATCTGACTTCAAAAATTCACAATGAACAGAGGAAAGAATTAGTAATGTTACTACCTTTTAACCTATTAAAATCAAATGATGATTCAACAATAGATATAGATCCAAAAAATAAAATGCTGAATATGACACTGGATTTTTATTCCGGAGCTTTAATGGCCATTGATTCGGCTAGAATATTAGGAGTTAATGTAAATATTAGAATATTTGATTCTGAAGAAACTAAAAATTCATCAGATGTTGCTAAAATTATCAGTTCAAATGATTTTTCTAAAGTGGATGTCGTAATAGGACCATTTTATCAATCTAATGTAGAAATTACAGCCGGTCTTTTGAAAGAATACAATACTCCTGTGATTTCACCAATGTCGAAAGAATCAAGTAATTTACACAGCAATCTTTATCAGTCTATACCGGCGTCGGATTTTTTAAAATTAGCAATGCTCAATTATATAAAAACTAAAGAAAGTAATGTAATTGCTGTAATAGACCCTAAAAAAAGTAGTGTGAAGCAGTTTATTGCAAATAATTATCCTGAAGTACGATTTGTTCCTGTTGAAGAAAATGGTATCGTTATTGCTGAAAATTTAGAAGAAATGTTATTAGAAGGAAAAAATAATTTTGTAATTATAGAGACCGAAAGAGCAGGTCTTATCCTCAGCACAACCGATATATTGTTGAAAAAATTACCGGATTGTTCAATTAAATTAGCTACATTAGAAAAAAATAAAAGTTTTGAGTATGAGGAGATTTCATCAACCAGATTGATGAAATTGAATTTACATTATCCTTCGATGTCAAGAGATGTCGATTCGCCGGAGATAAATTCATTTGCCAACTCTTATAAGAAAAAAAATAATATTTATCCTAATCAATATGCTATACGAGGATTTGATGTAACTTTTGATGCACTCATACGCTTGTCTCAAAAGGAAAATTTTGCAGATACTGCAGACAATATAGCTACAGAGCAGGTAGGAAGCCGATTTGAATATCAGAAGCAATCTACAGGAGGTTATATTAATGAAGGTATTTATATTTTTAATTACAATGATGATTTAAATTTAATTATAAAAGAGATAAACTTATGACTTCAAAAGTAACTTATTTAGGTTCTTTGAGAACCTCGTCAATACACCAGCAGTCAGGTTCTGAAATTATATCAGACGCACCTGTTGATAATAATGGAAAAGGAGAGGCTTTTTCTCCTACAGATTTCGTAGCTAATGCTGTAGCTTCCTGTAAGATGACTATGATGGGGATTAAGGCGATAGATATGAAAATTGATTTAGAAGGATCTACCGCAGAGGTAACTAAAATAATGAAAACAGATCCTCGCATGATTTCAAAAATTGAGATAATATTTAGGATGAATGCAAAGGTAGACGAAAGAGAAAAATTAATATTAGAACGAGTCGCACATACTTGTCCTGTATCTTTAAGCTTACATGCTGATATTGAAGAAGAAATTACTTTTATATGGAAGTAGACGCTTATATGGAAGTAGGCGTTCTGAATTTTAGATTTTTATGAATAAAAATAGAGAGCAATTAATAAAACTGGCACATGCCAAGATGCCTTTTGGAAAGTATGAAGGTCGGTATTTGATAGAATTGCCCGAATATTATGTGGTATGGTATCATAATAAAGGTTTTCCTAAAGGACAATTAGGAGAACAGTTACAATTAGTGTATGAATTAAAGTTAAATGGATTAGAAGATCTGATCCTAAATATCCGAAAAAAGACACTATAGCATCAAGTAGAGTATGATGACTTTATACTGTTGGAAATTAAAAAGTTGCTCTAAAGTTTTTTTCCGATTATATAGGCTGTTAAAAATAATATCCTCTTTAGATAGCGCTGTTTTGTTTAAAATTTATTACGATTCACGACATACAAGCCGTTAAAGCGACTTGTCGTTTTTAGATTATTCTCACTTCTTCAATCTTGAACCAGAAAGTGATACTTTTTCAGCTAAAAGGTCTATAACATTACTGTTCATTATTAGTGAAAGAGGGAATCATAAAAAGAAACAGTATTGTTATAATTTATTTAATAAAGGCATCTATAATGATTTCGTTAAGAGGTCTTTAGCATACTGTTATTGCTACGTATATGGGTTTCCCGATAAGGCTCATCTTTTTGTCATTAGATGGCACAGTATGATTCTTTATTATTTCTGGGAACAAATCTACAGTAATAGTTCTATTTTTTCCATATTGATTTTCTTATCTTTGTGAGAGACTACGTTTTAAATTAATATAAAATTGTTTGAAGATTATGACAAAAATAAAAGTTGCAAATCCGGTTGTAGAATTGGATGGAGATGAAATGACACGAATTATTTGGAAATTTATAAAAGATAAATTAATTCTTCCCTATTTAGAATTGGATATCAAATATTTTGATTTAGGTATCGAATACAGGAACCGGACTGATGATCAAGTTACTATAGATGCCTCTGAGGCCATAAAAAAATATAATGTAGGTATCAAATGTGCTACAATTACTCCCGACGAAGCTCGTGTTACTGAATTCGGACTTAAACAAATGTGGAAATCTCCAAATGGTACTATCCGTAATATTGTGGATGGAACTGTTTTCCGAGAACCAATTATTATGAAGAACGTTCCTCGTTATGTACAAGGGTGGACTAAGCCAATCGTTATTGGTCGTCATGCTTTTGGGGATCAATATAAAGCTACAGACACCGTTATAAAAGGAAAAGGAACTTTAACTATGCATTTCACAAATGAAGCCGGAGAAACTAAAACATGGGAAGTTTATGATTTTAAAGGAGATGGCGTAGCCATGAGTATGTATAATACAGACGCTTCTATCTATGGATTCGCTCGTTCTTCTTTCCAAATGGCATTAACTAAAAAATGGCCTTTATACCTTTCTACAAAAAATACTATTCTTAAAGCCTATGATGGGCGTTTTAAAGATATTTTTGAAGAAGTATACCAAAAGGAGTTTAAAACAGAATTTGAAAAAACAGGAATTACTTATGAGCACAGATTAATTGATGACATGGTAGCTTCTGCTATGAAATGGAATGGTGGATTTGTATGGGCTTGTAAAAATTATGATGGAGACGTTCAGTCAGATACTGTAGCTCAAGGTTTCGGTTCTTTAGGTTTAATGACTTCTGTATTAGTTACTCCCGATGGGAAAACTGTTGAAGCAGAAGCTGCTCATGGAACCGTTACTCGTCACTACAGAGAACACCAAAAGGGAAGAGAAACCTCCACAAATCCAATTGCTTCAATATTTGCTTGGACAAGGGGTTTAATGCACAGAGGAAAATTAGATAACAATAAAGAACTAATTCATTTCTGTGAAACCTTAGAACATGTTTGTATTGATACTGTAGAAAGCGGAAAAATGACTAAAGATTTAGCTGTTTTAATTTATGGTGATAAGCTGACAAAAGATAATTATTTAAATACTCAGGATTTCTTAAATGCAATCCGGGAAAATTTAGATAAGAAACTAAGATCGTCGTAAAATAACTATTGATATATCATCTATTTGTGTTAGTATAAATTAAACTTTTCCATTATTATAACATTTTTAAAATAAGGGACAATCCTTGAGTCATATTAATCGCTAAGCAGATGAGTATTCTATAACAATCTCCATACTTTCATTATTTTTTAAATAATAAAAGTATGGAGATTTCTTAATCTATACCAGTACCGATTTAAAGGAGAACTATGGTTTCACAAAGCAAAAATACAGCTCAAAATATAATGGAAGCGATGACTAATAATTTAGATCAATCTCCATTCTTTATGTTTCGTAGTTAAGAAAAAGGGGCTTAGGTCTATTTTTATCCTCCTAGAATTATTTACAAGAAAAGTTTTTTTATTTTTTTAGAATAAGTTTTTATCTTAAAAAACTAAACTATCAGATAGTTTTGCAACGGTCTTATCCTAAAGCAAAATTAATAAATATATAGGAACAGGATAAGCACTATGTGATTAAAAGACTATCATTTGAGGATTATTCACTTTCTGAAAAAAAATCATTTCCATTTAATGTTACAACCAAGGCTGGGTTTCTGATTGCTATTAAGATTTCTATTATAAAGTAAAGCATCAATAGCATTTCTCAAATCATTACCACTAACGGGAATAGCATTTCCCGGTCTGGAATCATCTAACTGACCTCTATAAAATAATCTATCTTCAGAATCAAACAGGAAAAATTCCGGAGTACAGGCTGCGTTATATGCTTTAGCTACTTCTTGGTTTTCATCATATAGGTATGGAAATTCAATTTTATGCTGAAAAGCAAATTCGGTCATTAGATCCGGACTATCTTGAGGATATTTTATAATATCATTGCTACTGATAGCAAGGATTCCTATTCCTTGAACACGATAGTCATTTGCGATCATAACAACTTGATCAATAACGTGTAATACATAAGGACAGTGATTACAGATAAAGATAGTTAAAGTACCTTTACTCCCTTTCAATTCTTCAAAAGAGTAATAGTAATTAGAGTTAGTGTCCACTAGTTTAAAAGCAGGAGCTTTTGTTCCAAGTGGTAACATATTAGAAGGTGTAGCTGCCATTTTTGGTTATTAAATAATTACTAAAATACGATAAAAATAACAATTTAGAAAAAACATTTACAGAATAAAATCAAACAAAAGTATAAATTAGTTCAATAAGAATAATAGTTATACAGTAAAAAATAGAGGAGAAAAAGGATATAATAGACTATTTTGAGTTTACAGTTTGTATAAGTTAAGACTGTTGCAAGGTAATTTTTGACATAACTATTTGCATTAGGATAAATTAAGCTTTAAATTTGGCTATACTTTAACATTTTTAGAATATATAAAAAATTTCTAAACTTAATCTGTCCGATTATAGTGTTTTAAGTTGCGTCGTCTTAAAAGAAACAGTATAGGAAAAACCCTAACAAGCAAAAAAAAACACAAGATTTAAGATCGCTGTAAAATTATTATTAAAAAGCAAGATCAATACAAATTAAAAAACTTTATATGCTGATGAATAAAATCACACAACTTTTTAGAATTAAATATCCTATTATTCAAGGAGGAATGGTCTGGAATAGTGGTTATAAATTAGCAAGTGCCGTAAGTAATGCAGGAGGATTAGGGTTAATAGGAGCAGGGTCGATGTATCCGGATGTTTTGCGTGAACATATTCAGAAATGTAAAGAAGCTACGGATAAACCGTTTGGAGTAAATGTGCCTATGCTGTATCCTAATATAGAGGAAATCATGAATATCCTTGTTGAGCAAGATGTAAAGATTGTATTTACTGCAGCAGGGAATCCTAATATCTGGACTTCGTTTCTAAAAGCAAAAGGAATTACTGTTGTACATGTGGTTAGTAGTGTAAAGTTTGCTCTAAAAGCACAAGAAGCGGGAGTAGATGCCGTAGTAGCAGAAGGTTTTGAAGCGGGAGGGCATAATGGTAGAGAGGAATCGACGACTTTGACCCTGATTCCAATGGTGAAGGAAAAGCTTCAGATACCTTTAATTGCAGCAGGAGGAATTGCTACAGGGCGAGGAATGCTTGCAACAATGGTTTTGGGCGCAGATGGTGTACAGTTAGGTTCTCGTTTTGCAGCATCTGTAGAATCATCATCACATGAAAATTTTAAACAGCTAATTGTGGATACTCCGGAAGGAGGGACTCATTTAACGCTAAAAGAATTAGCACCAGCGCGTTTAATTAAAAATAAGTTTTTTCAGGATATAGAGGATTTATATACAAAAGGAGCCACTGTTGAGGACTTGAAAGACTTATTAGGAAAAGGAAGATCAAAAAGGGGCATGTTTGAAGGTGATTTGATTGAGGGCGAATTAGAAATAGGGCAAATATCAGGATTAATTCATGATATAAAACCGGTAGCTGTAATTGTAAAAGAGATAGTAGCAGAATTTGAAAAGGCAAAGAAAGAAGTTGTAAACGGCACTATCATATAATATGTACTAACCTGAGTTCGATTAATCAAAAAGGATGTAACTTATTGTTATTTATAGTATTGTAACTTATAGATGGTTTTTTTGGATACGACACTGTCCAAAATTTTGTTTACACAGTTTTTTGGATACTGCCATATATTGATATCTGTAACTGATAATCTCAATGGATTTACACAATCTATTAAAAATGTCTTCCCTAAGGCAGANATCTGTAACTGATAATCTCAATGGATTTACACAATCTATTAAAAATGTCTTCCCTAAGGCAGAAACTCAGATATGCGTAGTGCATCAAATAAGAAATGCTGCTCGTTATGTTGTTTGGAAGGATAAAAAAG
>NIPM01001119.1:350-28134 GCA_002738285.1 Holacanthella duospinosa | reverse complement strand
AAATGTAATAGATGCAGAAGGTTCGTATCTATAAACATACTAATTTTTAACTTTTTATATTTATTAATAAATTCTTTATTTAAAAATTTTCAAGTCCCTGTTTGCTCGGAACGCCCTAATAGATGAAATTATTAGGGAAAAACAAAGTAGATAGATTATTTTTAAATATAAATGAATTTTTTTATCTTTAAAATAAAAATTTTTAAATTAAAAATCATTTTAATACGACAATATACAAAATTAACCCTACAAAAATATCCGGCCACATTTAATTAAAAAGAAATATACTTACCCTGCTCTTGATAACTTTTCGAGACGCTTTGTCATACTATGAATCAAAGTTCTGCAAAAAGTTGGAGTAAATTCATCCCAGATTTAAATCAAAATTTCTTTTAATTGATTTTTAGTTTTTGAAGCTTATTTTCTCACCTCCCTCTTGACATGGTCCCACAGATGTTCAATAGAATTGAGGTCTGGGGACAGATTAGACCACTCAAAACCCTGTAGCGATTTTTGAAGAATTCTTTAACCTAATTAGACATATGGGACAAAATTTTTGAAGCCTTGGTTATAATTCCAAATAGAACTTTTGCAAAAAATTAATTGGATTATAAACATGAATAAAAATACAATTTTATACAAGAAAATATTTAAAACAGTTTTTCTTAAAATTTATTGGATTTATTTTGATATTTCTCCAGTTAATTCTCAGTCTTATAAATAGGATTGAATTAAATTGATGTGAAAAAATGAAAGAGAATCTAGGCCAAAATTTATCAAAAAAAATAAAGGTCTTATGGCTTGCTATTGTTCTTATTCAATAAAGGTGAGTGAAGTCTATAAGGAATTGAAAGCAATAAAATCATAAATCACGTTTTATTAATCAAAATATACATAAAATATTGCAATCTAGAGTCATATAGTTGCTAGAATGTGGATTATTTAGGAATACTTATATATGGCTTAGTACTACCTATTTAATCTTACTCCTCATACTGTTTTTAAACCTGTTTTCATTTATACATAAAATGAAAATTATATTTAAATTTATTTGTTTTTATTTTTCAAAAAGAATAGAAACATCTTTCGAAAATATTTTGCCATATGATTAGGATCATTACAGGGTGTCAAATAAATTTCTCAGACAAGAATAAATGCTGAGTAAAATTTCGTAATTATAATTCTTTAAAGGTTTATAATTAAAATTAATTTCTAAACTTTTCAAAAAAGTTATTAAAATGCCCAAGCCATCCCGTGAATATATACGTGCTCAGATACAAGCTTTAGTTAAGGAAAAATTCACCATTAGAGAAATTGCTAAAAAATTGAAAGTGGATAAGAATACTGTTATATTATGGAAGAATAGAAGCTCGGTATGTGACAAAAAGCGATCTGGTAGACCTAGTAAGCTTTCCGCTTCGATAAAAGCACAAATTAAGAGACATCTTTACCAAAAAATGGGAAGTTCGGTAAGAAAAACAGCAAAGAAGATTAATTTGACAAAACGACATTTATCTATGGGGAAGACTATCTCTCACAAAAACGTCCAAAATTATTTGAAAACAACAAAATGGGGAAGAAATGCATTCAAGAATACCCTTAAGCCTTTATTGTCTCAAAATAATATCGTTTCTAGGATCAGATTTGGAGAATATTTGGAAAAAGAAGGCTTTTTGACGGAAGGGGAAGATTAGGTCGAGAAAAGAGAGCTCATGTGCTATTTACTGACGAGACATGGATAGAAATAAATCCTAAACCCAAAAAACAAAATATTCGATTCAGAATCGAAGAAAGAAGCCAGACTCATAACTTATTACCGCCAAAATACGGCCTTAAAGTTATGGTTGCAGGTGGATTTTGTTCCCATAGAGTTACAAATCTTCATCTTGTTTCAAAAGGAACTATAAATGCCGAATACTACCGGTTTATATCAAGGCAATGAATGACCCTAAATTACTTCCTTGCAAAAGAAAAACAACATTCATGCAAGATGGAGCTCCAGCGCACTCTTCAAACAAGAATCTTGATTTTTTTTAAAAAGAAATTGGATACTTCTGGGGGAAGGGAATTTGGTCTGAAAACAGTCCACATTTGAACCCATTAGAAAACTTATGGTACATTCTTAAAGATTCAGCAAATGAGGAGCCAATACCTTATGATATCCGTACTTTATTTGCTCGTTTTGAAACTAAGTGGAAAAATATTGATTCTACCCTTTTAGAAACCCTTGCTGAGTCCTTCAAGAAAAGAGTTGATAAAATGATGAAGAATGCAAGAAGAATCACCAAATATTATAGGCAAAAATCTTCAATTAATTAATTTTTTTATATCTTTTTAAATTTATTATATTTTTGTCTGAAAAATTTATTTGACACTCTGTATATTGTTTAAATACGAATGATCAGGAATTCCATGCTTATTTATTGATTCTTCAAGATTTTCTTGGTAAATTTCGTTTATAATAGAATCGGTCAATTATTCCCTCCTTAAAAACCAACTTTCCAATCCCAGAAGACGACATAGAGCCCCAGACTATAAGACTTCTTCTTCCATGTTTCACAGTTGGTGTAATATTTTTTTGTAGAAGACTATCACCATGTGTTATCCAAACCTTTTCTCGTCCATCTGAAGAAAATAGGTTTATG
This sequence comes from Holacanthella duospinosa, assembly GCA_002738285.1. Taxonomy (NCBI): domain Eukaryota; kingdom Metazoa; phylum Arthropoda; class Collembola; order Poduromorpha; family Neanuridae; genus Holacanthella; species Holacanthella duospinosa. Next base: position 25,489 of record NIPM01001119.1, on the reverse strand, counting down.
TTAGTCTCGTCGTTAAATAATAAGTCCTATTCTTTCAATGTCCAGCTTGACCACTTCTCAGCCTTCTATTTTTTCTTGGCGATATTTTCAGAGGTCAAAAGTGGTAATTTCTTTGGTACCCTACTGTCTAAGCCATATTCTTTGGGTGCTCTTTGGACCTTTTTGTAGGAAACGACCTTTCCATTATTCTTTTCGAGCTCTAATGCTACTTTTTTAGGATCACTCTCGACTGAATCTACTAAAAGCATCTTAGCTTCATCATTCAAAACCCGAGATCTACCAGATCTGCTTAAGTTCATCATAATACTATGTTTTTTGAATTTATAAATAGTGTCATGAACTGTTGACTTTGGGGTTCCTGTTTCTTTTTGTATTTCTCATTCTAATAAATCCTCTTCATTCAATTTTACAATTTCAAATTTTTTGGGTGATTTTTATTCATTTTATTTGTATAACTATTTTTATAACTTTTTTGGTGTTTTTATTTATACAAAATAGGAAAGTTATAGACCGGTTGGATACTTTTTTTGGGTGAATATTGTAAAATGACATATTGAAATAAATATTTATTTAAAACTTTATGTTTTGAAAATAAAAACAAATTTAATATTATATTTAAACATCATATTTACTTTGTTTTTTCCAATATATTATTAATAAAAAGAAGATGCGGTCGGAGATTTTAGTCACTAAGTGTAGTTCTGTTTCGTGCTTGATTTTATTATTAATAGTTGGAAATGGCCAAAAATCGAACGGGAACAAGTCCGGTGAGTACGAAGATGATTCCTTCTACTGACTTGTTCTTTCTATTTATATAGATAGATACTAAGTCAGAAGTATGTAGTCTAGCATTTTTGAAATGTAAAACTAAATTTGAAACATGGTGTTTCATATCTGACTCCCCACCTTTTAATTAAACGATAAATACATGATTCTTTAAACTTTTTTGCGTCAGCTTTTTCTTTTCTTTTAAGTTCAGTAACAAACTCCACGCCTTTTCGAGAAAAAAGCATGCAGATCATAAGTTTTTATAAGCCATCGATTTTTTAGTAGTTTATTGTGGATGTAAATTCTTTCCAGTCCAAACTTTTGATTGTGGCCCAATACGGGGTTCATAGTATATTAGCCACGTCTCATCACTAGGGCAGGGGGAAAATTGATCTAAAACTTTTTTTTGACTTTATTGACTTGAAAGATGAAAAAAATTGACCTAAAAATTTCTTTAAAAAAAGTTTATTAATCCAATAAATTAATAGTTTCATTGTACTTATTTATCGAATAATTAAAATATACGACAATGTAGTTTCTAATATTTTCTATATTAAAATCTCTATCCTTTGCTAAAAGTTTTCTCAAAAGGGAAAAGCTTCTTTCAACTGCAGAAGAAGTACATTGACATTTTTGAAGTAAATAATAAAGATTTGGAGAAATTTCTGGTCTATTAAATCTAATAATATTTGCAATTTCTTTTTTTTTAATTCTTACTTTTATATATAAAGCAATATTGCAAGAATCTTCATAAAATTCAAGTGAATCAATAGCTTCAAATACATCTAAAACAGATAGATTGGGATTTTCTAATTTTTTTAAAAGATAAAGTAAACCGGAATAACATCTTTCAATTTCAATTAATGATGAAGTAATTATTTTATCTTGAACAATTTCTTTAGCTTGAATAACTAACATCCCTTTTCCTGTCCACTTTTTTAAAATATTTTTGACATTCGGTAAGTTTTTAGAATAATATATAGCTGTTTTCAACCAACTAGACCATCTTGTTATTATTGTTTCCGGTGTTAAACCAATATAATTAAAATCATTTGCTCTCGTTTTATTCTTAACAATAGCACTCTTAATTCTAGAAATTAAATCAACTTCTTGATAATATGAACGAATTTTCATTGCACAATTATGAATTAAGTGAGCAATACATGTTACATGAAACAAGTTAGGATATAAATTATGAACATTTTTCCAGCGGAAATCTTATAAGAAGCAGCATCAGAGAGCAATAAATTAAAGTTTTCTCTCTCGACTTCTAAAGATCTAATTGAATCATCTAAAATACGCATTATATTATCAGCATTAGTTGATTCAGTTGTAGGATAACATTCATATACATATGCTTTTTCTGGTTCTTTTAACTTTCCTACAGGTATATTAATATATTTATTAGGATGAATATATGTTTCATCAATTATTATAAAAATTCTTTCATTTTTAATCATATTTTTTATTCTTTCTAATTCATCATTATATATTTCTGGTATTTTTGATCTACAAGTTTTTATAGAAGGTAAAGGATAGCCTATAGATTCAAAAAATTTCTTCATATATTTATTCCCAAGTTTGTTGAGTGGAATATCTGCTGATGAAAATATCTAAACTAAATCCATTGTAAAATCTATTTTAAAGTTAATAAACTCTTGCTTTAATGGTCTTGCAATATTATTTTTCTTATGTTTATCAGAATTTCTATGGCTATCAATAAAGAACATTTTTTTATAATTAACAGTTACATTGCAAATACTACATATGAATTCATCATTTGGTGATCTAGCGAATTCTTCTGGGTATAATAATAATATTTTGTTGATTTTGAATTTATTACTTTCTGCAGCCTTAGGCATTTTTAAAATATTTTTGATGGATGGATAATTTGACCAAAACTATACTAACGGTTAAATTTAAACTATGGTCTAAAAAACTGCAAATTTCTATTAAAATACCATTAAAATACTTAAATAAATATATAATTAATTAATTAAAATGCCTTAAAAGTTATTGCATTGATTTTTAACTAAAAAGTGACTTTATTGACCTAACAGGAAAAAATTGATCTTATTTTGACCTAATAAATCGATAAATAAAAAAGATACAGGAATAAAAACCACTTTTTATGTTATTTAAATGATATTTAATAACATATTAAAAATTGACTTTTACCTACCCTTATCGAGCTCATAAGTCAATATTCTTTTTATGTTTCCATACATTTTTAAGAATTTATTGTAAAAATCAATTCTGGCCTATTTTGTTGTGAATTAAGAGAGAATAGTATCCACTTACAAGATACCTTTTTAAGTCCCACTTTAGTATCCATATGAACTCTAGCTTAGTATTTGAAGACTTCATGGTCATCGCTATTATTCTATATGATACATTAGGATCTTTATCAATTAGATTTAGTATTTTTGAATCATATTTTCCTTCTTCTATATTCTGATGCCTCCAAGAACGTGTCTCGTCTTTAAATGAATTATATCCAAATCTAAACCTCCTAAGCCAATAAAAAATAAATTATAAGCCAGGGTACTCGTATCATTATATTCTTGTAAATTCTTCGTTTATTTCTTTAGCTGTTTTATTGTTCTTAAAGTGATTGTAAACTAGGGTTCTAAAAAATAATTTATTTTCTTTTTTCATAAATGAACTTTTTTCAAAATGTTAAAAATACTTCACCTTTTTATAGAATAAGGACGGTGTTGATCATCCAAACATATAAAAGATTAATAAAACAAATATAATATCCTATGTTTATATAAACAAAAACAAATAAATAAAATATAAAAAACTGTGTTTGATTTCGAAAACTCTATGCACAGCCTATATGTAGGTAGAGTTTTAGAAAATCGACTCAGAAGATCGACAGTATAATACACCAAGTGTTCAAATTAAAAACATGTCTTACATTCGATTATATTCCATTAAAGCATTTTACCTATTTATTTTAGATTCCCAGGTGTCATATGACTTCCTTGAAAATTTTTAGGTCAATGATTCGAATTTGGAATTATTTTTAAAAAAGCGATATTATAGGATATTAGTTGATTTCCCTGTTCCTTACCTCAATTAGCTACTTATAGCTAAAGGCTATTTAGTCACAAGCAAAAACTTCTATAAATATAAGTGCTATTTTTATTAAATTGCTCTTACAAAAATAAAACACAAATCTTTATTTACAAATGAACAATAACATCGCTATATCCCAACTGATATACAGGGTGGTGTAAGTAAATTTGGACATTTTTCTAATAAAATAGAAATAACTCAATAACTTCTATAGATAAAAATATAACGAAACTTTATTTTTAACATTTAAATACTAGTAATCAGTGCTTCCACAACTAGAATTTCTTGGATTATTTTTGGAAAAGAGCTACAGATCTTTTTAATTGTGTTCTTATCAATCTCGCTCCAAGCCTTTTCAACTCTTTTGATTAATTCTTCCCTATTTCTTGGCCGAGGGTTTTTATGATAGATTCTTTAGGAATACTCCATAGATATTCTATTGGATTCAAATCTGTGCTATTGCCTGGCCATTTTACTTTGCCCCATACGGTTTGAAAATTTGATTCTAAAAGTTGTATATTATCTTTTGTTCCATGGCATGAAGCTCCATCTTGAACAAAAGTCACTTTTCTTTTATTATAAATTACTTTTTGGTTCTTTAAAAATTCTATATATAGGAATGATTTTGTCCTGGTAATATTTTCCTGTTAATTTTTGGTCTTTTTAACAATATGTAATTTTGTCAAACAATTTGTACACACCCCCAGCCACCATAATAAAAAGTGATTTTTTTGGGTAAGGTGTTATTGGAACCTGGATTTTTTCGCTTGTATAATATGTATTATTCCTTTTGTTTAATTGGGTATAAGTTGAATATGAGATTCATCAGTAAATAAGATATTATCAACTAATTCTATTGCTCTTGGGCTTTTAGTTAAAACCCCTGCATTTTCAACAATTTGACCAAACTTAATTCTATCATCGATATTTTTAGACTTAAAAGGGGTTTATTTTGTCTTGAATAAGCATATTTCCCCCAATTTGTTGATTTTCTATATCTTTTCACTGTTCTTCTTATAGTTTTGTTACCTTTTCGGTAGCCTAAACTAGAATTTAAGTTGGCAGCGCATTTTCTATCAGAAACTCTATGTTTTTCTTTCATATTACGCTTTATAAATTTTTTAGTGTTTGCACAAAGTTTTCTATTCCACAAGATCCTTTTTTTCCATATCTTTTTGCATTTTTTCTTCATATTGTAAAGAGTTTGTCGAGAGCATTTTAGATGACGTGATATTTCTGTAGGGGACAATCTAGCTTCTAATAAACATTTTATTCTTATTATATTTTAATATCTAATAGAAATATTTTCATTTTCCATTTTAATAAGTTATTTTTTAAAAAAAAACAAAATTGGCTAAATAAATGTGTTTTTTATTGCCACCCATCGAGAAAAATTAGAGTGTCAAAATTTATTAATAAATATAAAAAGTTAAAAATTAGTATGTTTATAGATACGAACCTTCTGCATCTATTACATTTATCCATCTTTCGGGTAGCTTCTGGATACCATTTATAAACCCTTTATAATTAAGCTCCAGAATTGCACTTTCTAGCTGAATTTCTAATTCATTCCAATAGTCCTAAATATTCTTTTTTAACTTCCTCTTTAATTGCATAGAATACTTGAAATCAGGTGTGCTAATATCAGGTCTATAGGGAGGATGATCCCAAACCCGGATATTTTCATCAATAAAATACTGCTTTATAAGATTTGATTTATGCGNTGATCCCAAACCCGGATATTTTCATCAATAAAATACTGCTTTATAAGATTTGATTTATGCGGCTTAGCATTATCTTATAATATTATAGGCACCTTGAATTTCTTATCAGGTAACCATTTTTCTAATAATTCAATTAGGAAGTTTTTATAGAGTTCCGAACTTACTATCTCTTTAGGATTACAGAGCTTTCAATAAGCAACACCTTGAAAATCCATTGCTAATATTAGCATTATCTTTCTTTTATATTTAGATTGAAGTATAAATTCAGGTGGGTCTTTATTCTTATTTCTCCAAGATCGGATCTGGTCACGTGGGATTGCATGTATAAAGACAACCAAGTTTCATCTATTGCCAAAATTCGATTAATTAAGTTATTTTGTCTCGATAAGAGTTGAATATTGTTCTTACATGCTAACACTCTATGTTCTCTTTGTTCATCCGTGAGAAAATGAGCTACCCATTTACTTAATAAGTTTTTCATTTGTAAATCTTCTGTTANTTCTCTTTGTTCATCCGTGAGAAAATGAGCTACCCATTTACTTAATAAGTTTTTCATTTGTAAATCTTCTGTTAAATATCGAAATTCTGTTGTTTTACTACAATTCACCGGCATGGAAAGTTCGAGGCAAGACCATGTTCTAGTTTGGACCATCAATTCTTTAATTTTATCTATTACATTTTCCTTTTTCGAGACATCACTTGTATCGCCTCCTCGGCTATCTTCGACCACATTGTAGCCTCTCTTAAGCTTAGTAACTAAATGTTTGAATTTATTTAGTTTATAGGCACTATTTCCAACTGATTCAACTCATTCTTTATGACTTATCCCAGAACTGTGTCCCAGGATTACGCCAAATTTGATGAAAATCCGCTGTTCTTTATCNTATGACTTATCCCAGAACTGTGTCCCAGGATTACGCCAAATTTGATGAAAATCCGCTGTTCTTTATCTGAAATTAAATCTTTAAATTTTTGCAAGATATTCATGATAATATCCAAAATTGATTATTTATAAATAAAGCTTTTAGTCTATATAAATTAATTTAAAAGTCATGGTATTATTAATATATTATTAAAGGCGTAATTAAACAAAATTCAAGTCCCTCTTTGCGCTGAACGCCCTAATAATATATTATTAATAAAAAGCGGATGCGATCGGAGATTTTACTTTCTAAGTGTACCAAATCAATAACTTATACACACAGATTCTTACTTATAACTTCATTTCTTATTTAGCTTAGCTAAGATTTGAAGCAGTTCGACCAAATATGAAGAGCAAAGGACCACTCAATAGAATACTACTAAACTTATTGGTTATTTTTTCATAAGTCCTTCATTGTTACTAGGAGTTGGGGAACCAAGTCTTATTGATCAGAACCGGGTAGCCGATTCCGGTTATCTTTTGCTTAAATTTTTTTCAAAAATGCACGATTTCGATTATAGAATATATACTAAATATGGATATTTAATAAAATTTGAATATAAATAACTGATTTTTAGGATTTAAATATGATCTTAAATAACAAAGAGCATCTAAAGATTTGTCGCTTAGTCTTGATCTTAATTTAATACAAATGTAGCTTGAAGAGGAAAATGCCATTTCTACTTCAACAGTCGTAGAAGGAATAACCAAAATTAAATTATAAATCATTTGTAAACATTTTTCTTTTTGAATTCCCAGAATCAAATAATACTATCTCTCTTTTTATAGATGTTTGAAGGTCTATAGATGTTGGTCTTTCGGTGGCAGGTTCAGAAACCATAATATACTTATATAACTCATCTTTAAGAGAAGCAGGTTCTATAAAATCGGAAATTGATCTATCAACTAAATCATCTGTATGATTTTCAAATACACCATAATTTCCAATCAAATTTAATCTTTCGATAATTTGCCTTATAAGCTCAATAACTCTTGATGGGCTTGGAGTTTAAAGATAGAATTTTCATCTGCGTGTGTTCCAAAATGAAGATATTGAAGTAAACCAGATAATACCGTTCTCCTTTGTTTGATTCTCACCTCAAGTACAGTAGCTAAATTTCGAGCCGATTCATTTTGTTGAGATGAGTTTATCATAAGCAAATTTTAGAGCAGCATCTACTTTTAAAAGATTTGAATCCATAGAACAGATAGCTTTTGCAGTAATTTTTAACGGCTCTAATGCATCAATAATCGATTTTATACTACCAAATTCTTCTAAATTAAATGATACGTTCGAATTTAAATCAGTAAGTGATTTCATAATCGAATTTCTTAATTGATAAAAGCGCTCAACCATCTGGTTTTACAGTCAAGTATCAAATTAATCTTTTTATCAAAATCTTTGTCGTTTTTTTTGAAAAATTTCGTCATTCTTCGTTGGAGATTTTCTAAATAGTTTCACAATTTTTCTTACTTTCAATATAATTGGAGAATAATTTATGTTGTTTATATCATTAATTGTTTTGTTTTCTTCACAAATCAGACCATCATCATCGCTATAATCAGAATTTCTATTTTCACTCTCTTGGATAGATTCTTCCTTATCACTGGATGGTTGAGATTATTAGTTTTGGAATACAGACATCGAGGACACATAGTTTGATTCCATGCTCAATACAGAGCTGTTGACTACAAGGAAGTGAGCTGCCAACCTTCTTCATTGTATTTGTATCATCTGTGCATATAGATATGGAAGAAAATTTTTGAAGAAAACATAATTTTTTGGTTGAAATAGTTAAAAATAAAATATTTAAAAATCATTTGGTTGAAATATATATAGAACTTTTTTATTTTTATCAACCAAAATAGCTTTTTGCATAATTATTAAAACTCTTCAACCATAATGATAGATTTTCTTCAAGAATTTGCTTATTTTATCAACCAAAATATTTTTTCAAAAATTTCCTTCCATATGGCACAAAACTTTTGAAGCCTCGGTTATAATTCTTTCATATTAATGCATCACAGTGAAAATAGGTTGAGGAAGCAACTAAAATGGCAAGAAATATAGCTAAGAGATATTTTATGTATTTATCAACTTTACTATCCATAAAATATCTCTTATCTATATTTCTTGCCATTTTAGTTGCTTCCTCAACCTATTTTCATTATGATGCACTAATATTCTAGAATTATAACTGAGGCTTCAAAAATTTTCTCCCATATTATATGGTTTTCAAATGACAGATCTATATAAGCCAACGTTCTGCAAACTAATTCATCTGTTCTTATAGCAGAATAACATCCAATCTTTCCGATTAACCCTAAATTAAAAAAATCTAAAGTCTTTAGAGTGCAAATTTAGGGTGATATATCTACGATTCTTCGTTGATATCCATTCATTGAATGATAGACAAAACTTTTTTCCCGAGTTTTTTAATTTTTTTATTTCCAAATTTTGAAGATTTGATTTTTTTGAGTAATTAACTACAATATTTCTTATATTAATTGGTCATTTTGGAAGCTCTTTAAAACCTAAAAATGAATGAATTGAGATTTACATTTTGCAGCTAACATTCCCTTAAATCTAAAGATGTACAAAAAATTGAAAAAGACCATCCATCAAGAGCACACAGTCTAGAAATTGTCGACTCTAATGATCTTCTTTCAGCTGTATCAAAAAATGAGACAAGTTTTGTTTTTTTAAGAACCTTTTTTTACTACCTATAATATTATTTATGTAAATTTGGTTAATATAAATGTGATGGTGGTTATGGTTATACCTGGGGTTTCTGTTAAAATAAGTTCATTATCTTCTAAATCTATAACATTTAAAGTATTGATTGAATCTATATCTATTTCGTACTGAGATTTCAAGCGTTTCTTCAAGCTTGATGTTGAACCTTCAGCCGTTTTTAATATTCCTTGACAATCTTTGCACTTTTCTCTTTCTTTAATTTTATCTCTAAAAGAGTTCTAAACTTTTGATCTTTTAACTCGAGAATCAATAGCAATATCAATAAAATTGCTCATTCTTTTGTCTAAATTTGTATAAATTATAATAATTTTTTGTGAGATATTTTATATTGAGAAATTTTTTAGCGGTATACTATTCTTTTGAGAAATATTTAAAAAATATATATCTATATTAAATGAAAAAATATAAAGGCAATTGAATATTTAATTTATATTTATAAATTCGTCAGTGATGGAACATGAAATTTCATGATTTTTATTAACAAATTTCAGTGAAATTTCATTAAAAACTTAATAACTTTTTAAAAAGACATTATATCGATTTTAGATCTTTATTTATGATACAAACACACCATCTAAACCTATTTTTGTCAAAAAATAGTAATTATTTTTTTCATACTATGATGTTTTGTAATTTACTGCTAAAATAGGTTGAGTTTAATTTCAACTCATTGACTAGAAAATTTTAGTTTTTTTACCGTCCTCCTTTTTTCGGTTATTGCGTTGAATGGATAAAGTCATAGATAATGGTAAGGTAAGACCCAAATGTAAACACTTTAGTCACTTAAGAGCACCTTTGATTACAAGATTGAAAAAGCACATTTCAACTTGTGAAGGTTTGACTGATAAAAGTAATTAAATAATTTAACAATTAGGGAACAAGAAAAACAATAATAGATTGAATATGACTGATTCAACAAATTCTACTGTAGATTTAACATCAAATGCTGATTCAATCAAAGAATTTAATGATGACGATCAAGATTTAGAATCAATCTCTCAGGTACAAAGTCTTTCTACTTCAATCAATAATGAACAAAGCTTGATAACAAAATATTTAGATTTTAATAATGAAAGAAATCAAGCTCATGTTGAGCACCTTCAATGTAAATGGATGTACAATTCTGGTATACCGCTTTTAACCACAGAAGATCCATATTTTATAGAGTTTTTTAAAGCTAACTTATTTATAGAAAAAAGCAATCAAATAGTTTATTAAACACTTATTATAGCGATTCCTATAAAACTGTATTGGAAAAAAGAAAAGACGCTGATACAGTAGGAATTTTAATGGACAGTTGGTCAAATGAGGGTATAATTAACGTCATCATTACAACACCATTGTCGCTTTTGTATAAAAGCGTTTTAGTAGACAAATTACTGAATATATAGCCACCCAAATTGAAACCGTTATTAAAGATATTGGTGAAAAAAAAGTTGGGAGTTTTATATCGGATAATGGTGAAAAAAAAGTTGGGAGTTTTATATCGGATAATGGTGGGAATTATACAGCAGAAGTTCAAGTTATTAAAAATAAGTATAAATTCAGAATTGTAGCGCGCATTTGCTTTTTACAGATATGTGTAATATTAGAACTTTCAATAGTACGATTGAAGATGCTAAGAAAGTTATTCACAATATCAAATACACTCAATTATTAAACAATGCTTATAATAAAAAGATCGCACCATCCACTAATGCTTCTGGCACTCAATCTCAAACATCTTTACTTGCTGAGTCTTTACCTGGAGTTACTATAATGAATGACGATGATACAGAATTCCTGGTGGATATAGAGTTCCTAAATAGCTTGGAATTTACTACCTATGAAGAGATTGCGGAAATTGAAGATCACCAAAATACATCTCCATTAACTTTACTCATGCCAAGTGATGGGCTTCTATTTATTATTGTCTTAATAGATTGTATAACTCTCGTCAATTCATCAAAGATTTAGCTGCTAAAAAGTCTACCTTGTTCAAACCTGATGTTAGAAAGATATATATTTTTGGCGCAAGGTAGCATCTCTGATAAAAATTTTGAAACCAATAGCGGATGGTATCTTATATTTAGAATCTGATAATATGNCATCTCTGATAAAAATTTTGAAACCAATAGCGGATGGTATCTTATATTTAGAATCTGATAATATGCGTATAAATAAGGTCTTTCATTATGTTTTTTCAATTTATAAATCTATAAAGGATTTACAAAATAAAATTACTATAGATCTAGATGTATATGAAAANTATGTTTTTTCAATTTATAAATCTATAAAGGATTTACAAAATAAAATTACTATAGATCTAGATGTATATGAAAATTTTCTTAGCTTGTTCTTAGCCAGAAAGGAGATGCTTATTAAGCCTATTTATCTCGCTGCTTGTTTACTTGATCCTAAATATAAAGGAGAACATTTATCTTTTGAAGAAGCAGTAATTGCAACCGAGGTTATAGAGAAAAAAGTGAAAAGGAGATTTCCTTCTAATCCATTTATAGCAATGGATGAATTAGCACAATATAATGATACCAAAGGCGTATTCTCAAGAGATTGGGTGTTAGAAAAAATTAAGAAGAATGATCCTATTCATTGGTGGAGAGATTGCTTTTTAAAGTCGCAATTAGCCAAAGTAGCTGTTGAAATTCTTAGCATACATCCTACTACTGCTTCCGTAGAGAGATCTTTTTGCAAGTTTGGCTTCATTCACTCAATCAAAAGAAACAGATTATCTTTTGAAAAGGGATTTATGTCACATTTCCTTCAATAATAGAGCGTTGAATGAACATCCAAAGATGCTAATGAGTCTAATTCCAATGACGATGGAAGCTTTAAGCCATTGGAGGAAGATTTTGCAATGAATATGTCATCAGAGTTTGACGGCTACGATTCGGTTCATGAGCGGTTCATTGACGATTTAATTACTGGATTTTGATCCTAAAAAGAGCTTCCTTTTTAATAAAACTATTTATCCGAAAATGATATGCATGATTAGAACTTTTTATATGGCAAATTTTATGTCTTTATCTCTCGAAAAGTTTCAATTCGGTTCGCTGGTCCACTTGAATTTTGATCGATATTTTTGACTTTCTAAAAGTATAAATATTTATTTTTATGAATGTATCAAAAGATGCATAACGATCTGAATACACCCGATTATATTAAATTTCACTAGCATTTACCCTATATTTATTGAACAATCGATTAAATTACACAAAAATCAATGAAATTTCATTGAATAAAAAACATTGATTTTCCCCATCACTAATTCTGCGCAAAGAGGGACTCGAATTTTGTTTAATCATTCCTTTACTAATATACCAATAATACCAAGTCTTTTAAATTAATTTACATATATGACATGCTTTATTTATAAATAATTATATTTTGAATATCATCATGAATAGCTTGCAAAAATTAAAAGATTTAATTTTAGATAAAGAACAGCGGATTTTCATCAAATTTGGCGTAATCCTGGGACACAGTTCTGGGATAATTCATAAAGAATTAAATGAATCAGTTGGAAATAGTGACTATAAACTAAATACAGTAAATAATTTAGTTAATAAGTTTAAGAGAGGCTACAATGTGGTCTAAGATAGCCGAGGAGGCGATACAAGTGATATCTGGAAGAAAGAAAATGTAATAGATAAAATTAAAGGACTGTTGGCCCAAACTAGAACATGATCTTGCCTCGAACTTTCCATGAGGGTAAATTGTAGTAAACAACAGTATTTCGATATTTAACAGAAGATTTACAAATGAAAAAATTATTAAGTAAATGGTACCTCATTTTCTCACTGATGAACAAAGAGAACACAGAGTGTTAGCATGGAAAAACTATATGCAACTCTTATAGAGACAAAATAACTTAATTAATCGAACTTTGGCAATATATGAAATTTGGGTGTCTTTATACATGCAACCCCAACGTGACTAGCTTCGATCTTGGAGAAATAATAATAAAAATCCACCTGAATTTGTACTTCAATATAAATATGAAAGAAAGAGAATGCTAATACTAGCACTTGATTTTCAAGGTGTTGCTTATTGGAAGCTCTGTGCTCCTAAAGAGACTGTAACTTCATATGTCTATGAAAACTTCCTAGTTGAAGTATTAGACAAATGGTTACCTGATAAGAAATTCAAGGTGCCTATAATATTACATGATAATGCTAGGGTACATAAATCAAATCTTATAAAGCAGTATTTTATTGATGAAAATATTCGGGTTTGGGATCATCCTCCCTATAACCCTGCTATTAGCCCACCTGATTTCAATTGGTTTGGACAATTAAAAAGGATGCTAGAAGAGAATATTTACGACGATTGGAATGAACTAGAAATTCAGCTAGAAAGTGCAATTCAGGAGCTTAATTCTAAAGGTTTTATGAATGGTATCCTGAACTTACCCGAAAGATGGATAAACGCAATTGATGCAGAAGGTTCGTATCTATAAACATACTAATTTTTAACTTTTCATATTTATTAATAAAATTTTCAAGTGCCTCTTTGCTCGGAACGCCCTAGTAATTTACATTTTGACGACATTTTACAAACATTTTACAATCTTTGATTATTTCAATAATTATTTGAAAAAACCTTGATCAATTATTATAAGTCCCTCTATTGTTTATCATATCTTACAAAAAACTGTTAAATTGATCAATAAATCGATTTTTTTTAAATATAAAATTTTATCAAAAAACTTCTGATGAAAAACAAGGACATTTTATCTTTTTGCAATAAACCTGTCTCTTATTTAAAAAAAGGACATTTAATTTGATATTATTTTTGAACCTTATGAATAAAAATTTGGCAGTGGTTTTAAACCAAAAATATCATAAAATTTCTATCTATAATCTTTGAATTATGTATCAAAAATAAGAATATTTGTTCTATTAACAAATTTTATGTGGCTTATCAAAACAAGTTATAGGATGGAAAGTTCTGCTTATCTGGATATTAGCCTGATCAATCAATGCAATGCCGATTTAGTCGAAATTTTGAATTGATCATAAAGAATGACAACTCAAGTAAAGCTAACATATTAACATTAAAGACTCAACAAGAGACAACACCAGTCCATCAATTATTAGTATCATAAAAATAATGATGGTTTGTAGGGTCAATATAAGATATGGAAAAAACATCTTCCATCTACTCATAGTCGATTTGGGGAATTTTTCCTTAATAAGTATATAAGATTTGAAAAAGAAAGTTGCACCACAATGAGGACAAAAGCTTGCAAAACTAATTATTTGAAATGGCATGTAAATGATGATGATCCGATCTTATTCATAAGTATTACTTAAAATCAGGAATTTTTAGCTTCGAATTATCAAAATGTTGAACTTAACGAGGTTAATGAATTTTCTATTATCACTTGTTTGAAATGGCATAAATCGCCTTTGTATGGAATGAGTAATTTGGGCAAGTTGTTAGGAAAGGAATCCAATGATTCTGGTATAGAAGTAAATCACTTTAAGATTCTGACTTATATATAGTTAGATAAAGTTGCTCAATTAGATACTAATAAAATTGATTATTTCTCGTACCTCTCCCTCTATATAATTTGTTTTATTAGTACGTATAAGAATTTGATAGCCATTACAAATGGTAAAAAAGCCAAAGTGTATAATATATCAGGGTTATTACAGGATCCTATCAGAAAGTTTGTTTAGATTTATAATTTTTTTAGCTATACTGTTGTAGGAGATAGTTTTAAAGATTTAGACATGTTTGATAACAAAGTTATCGGTACAGGTAAAGTCTTTTATATATAACTTTTAAAGATGGAGTTTATTTGTACAAATGGAGGTTAGATAATCAGAACTCAGATAAACGTATATAAGCATTTATATTTAGGATGGGATGAAGCCTGTTCAAAGATTAAATTGACAAGTCCAAAAAATATTAACAATGTTGATGAATGTCAAATCAATAGTTGTAAATATGGAACTGAGTTCATTGCATTTACAACGAAGCATATGGATTTGGGTATTTGGGATGTTCGTTCTTATTATACTAATTTCGTACATCACAACAATCAGTTTTATTTAAGGTTCCTGATTGTCATAGTAATCAAATGACTAACTTGGCTGTTCAAGGGTATTTTATTTTGACATCTGACGAAAAAGGATGCATCTCTTATTGGGATACACGAAAAATGTTCCACACCAACCTTACTTCTTCAGCTACTCGATCGAAGGTTTATACCCCTCACAATTTAGCTTTTGATTTATTGTAGGCTTGTCCTGTTTGGTCTCAAAAGCTTCATCATGGTAATGTCGAAGCACTTCGTTTTCATCCTAACTCCAATTCAATGTTTATAAGTTCTGGTTCGGATAGTACAGTAAAAATAAGCTCGCTTGATCAAAATAAAGTATAAATAATAAAATAATAAAATAAATAGAGCCTACTATTTGTCCATTATGGTCATGTGTATTTTGTTTTTTGTTTGTTTTTTAGGGATCCTGTTGTCAATTGTGATTGGTTTGTTGATGCTAATAATCTTTCGATAGTTTCTATTGGTGCTTCTAATCAGATTAATTCGGATTATAAATTTCAAAGTATGTCATTAATTGATATTTTTAGTATGGACGCCTTCATCTATTGCTTTATAAATAAGATTTGGTTCAATAATTTGTTTATTTCGATTTCTTTTCTATTGCCTTACTGAGTATATAATAATCACTGTCATCTTCCGGTAAATCATCGTCTAATATAAACCTAAATATTTAGAAATATTTGATACCCATGTTTTTTGTAAAATTTCACTGCTAATTCGTTATCTAGAAATTAAACAATCGAGATTACCTATAAATACAGTTAGCATTATTTTATATATTTTCCATTTTCTTCCTACTTCAATTAAACAATTCAAAAGTATAGAACCAATTCCTAAACCTCTTTGGCTAATCTCAATTTGTAATTCATATCTACAAAGTAAAGTCAAAAGAGATACAAATATAAGACATTAACCATCGGATTAGAGTCATCATAATCAAATTGAAAACTTAAAAACCCTACAAATTGATCATCTTTTAAAACTATAATAAATCTTGTATTTTCATCTCGTAATTCACCCATCTTTTCTTTGTCATTCCAACCAAAACTGGACTCAATATATCTTTAAATAAATAAATTGGAAGAAGGGTGGATACAATTGTTTCATATTCGATTTGAGCAGATTAAAACAATTAAATAACCTTGTAATGGGAATAGATTTGGAAGTAAAAAACAATAAACTATATAAATTGTCAAGATTGATTACTTGTATTCTTTAGTACTATAATTCTTATAAAATTCTTCGCTCTATGAGTTAAAAGAACTAACTTTACCTCTAATGCTTGTTTAGTTCTATCAATCATGAATTGAAAAGATAATAAGCAGGACTGGGAGAAATGACCTATCCATTTTTAATTGCAGATGCCATTATACTTAATAGATTTCTATAGGCCAGCCATTTTGGCCTATAGACATTTTAAGGTCATTTATTGTATATTTTTGTAATAAAATATATTTTAACACTTACAGGATTTTTCATTTAATCCGGAACGAGGGGCTACAAAGCCACTTTCTTTCTTTGAGAGGATCTCCGGGGAACACTGTCAGACATATTACCAGCAGAATGGCCTGGAGATGTCTAGAAATGGTGGATATAACAGATGAATGAATAAACCTTTGTTTTTTATTGTTAGTTTGGAGTCATTTTTAGAAAGAAATTGGCTTTGTAGCCCCTCGTTCCAGATTAAATGAAAAATCCTGTAATTTTATCAAAGCTAGAGCAAAAGATACATCAACCGATTTAAGAAATAATACAGCTCAAACCAGGGTATTAAAAATATCAACCGATTTAAACTATAATTCAGTTAAAAACTAGGGTATTAGAAAATCAACCGATTTTATAGTAATTTAATTATTAAGAAAGAAAAAAATTCTTGTTTAATAATGCCACACGAGATTACATTAAAAGAAAAGATAAGTGCCTCAATAAAGAAACACAATGAGCTAACATCAACAGGGTTAAAGGTATTTTGTACGATCTTTTCTAAGCATATTAAATATACCGAAAAGAAATTTACAAACGCAATTAATGCCCATTGCAAATCTATTAATCATGTTAGAAAAAAAGAAGATAGCAGACAAAGTCAAATAGATCTTACAAACGTAAATAGTGATGTAAACACGGATAAAAATCATCAATATAAAAGTGACTTGGCTAAAGTTTTCATTCAAAATGATATTCCTTTAAATAAATTGGAATCTAAATCAGTTAAAGAATTTTTACAAAAATATACAGGAAGAAACACTCCAAGTAGAAGAATTATAGTAGGAGATTATTTAGATAAATTATATGAAACCACAACTAAATATATAAAAGATATAATAGGAGAGAGCCAATTCTTTATCATGGTTGATGAAGCTGTTGATAAGCAGAAAAGATGTTTGGGAAATTAGACGGATACGATGCCACCCCATATCTTATTAGTTGCAATGAAATAGAGAGAGTAAACAACTTTACAATGCAACAAACCATTATAGACACTTTGACTAAGTTTTTTGGAACAATCCCGTATTCTAAATTTGCTTTGTTGTTAAGCGATGCGGTCCCATATATGGTTCTATGTGGAAATAATATCAAATTATTGATCCCTGGATTGAAACACATAACATTTATTGCGCATATGATGAACCGAATAAGTGAAAAAATTCGAGAAAAGAACAATTTATCAAATAAATGTATATCAATTATGAAAAAATTGTTAAACAAATGCCTGGCTAACATGTTCTTTAACAAAACTAATACTTCTTTGCCTTTGCCCCCTAAAGCTGTAATTAATAGATGGTCAACTTGGCTAATCTCTGGTTTTTTTAATCTTTGATAATTTTGAAAAAATCGCCAAATTCGTCAAAGAATTACCAGAAGATGGGTCTAAAAATGCTACCGATACAAAAATACTTTTTACTAATCCTTATTTATTAGACGAATTAGCCGATATTCAGAACTACAAGATTATAGTCGATTCATTAACAAAGGTATAAAAATCATCCGCAAGATTTAGAGATCAAATAGATATTTTAGATGAATTGAAAAAGCAACTTGACTACTTATGCATTAGATAAATATAATATTTTACTCAGCAAGAACAAGGATTTATCAGAATTAAGAAAAATTAATAGTAAAAAATTTTTTTATGCCCCTGTAACTACCGTTGATGTTGAAAGAAGTTTTTCGGAGTATAAATCTATGATGGCGCCGAATAGACAATCCCTTATAGTTGAAAATATTGATAAAATGATTGTTATCAAGTATAATTAAGTTCGAATTTTATTAAATATAAAAAAATTCGATTATTTTTATGTATAAACATAGGCCATTTCCCTCTGAAAACATAGACCAATTCCCCCAACCCTGATAATAAGAATCATAGAATTGAATAAATGCATTTTTGTTCAAAAGAGGTAGATGCTTTATTTTCAAAACACAAACGTTTTTTAGATTCACATACTAATGAGGCCATCATCTGGTAGTCCTCAAGAATCAAACCCGGGGCTAACGATTGAGCACTGAAGTTCTTAATCATTATGCCACAACTTCTTAAATAACATTTCAAAACCGAATTTTGAAAATTTTATCAGTTATGAAAACGATAAAATTTATTAGAAGTTATAGTAGGAAGAAGAATATTATTAAGGCTACTTATGAAGGATCACAGTTATCGAAATATAATAAAATTCTCAATAATCTTGCTTTTAGATTCGATCAAGGAGCAGCGAAATCTATCTTTCAAATTGCTTCAGAAATAAAGAAAAGTAATTTGAATCCAGATATAGAGACTTATAATACATTACTTCATGCTACCTCTATAATTAATAATCAGGATTTAGCAAAAAAATATTTAGAAGAATTATTAAAGAAAGATCTAGCTGTAGATATCACTACTTTAAATAGAATGTTAGTGGTAATATCGAATTGATTGATAGTTTATAGAATTTCTCGAATGATCCTAATCTATTCTTTAATTTCTTAACATTATTCCCATTATTTGATATCAAATTTACCACAGCGACTTATAAGATTATAATGAATTTCTACTTCAAAGAGAATCAGAAAGAATTGGCATACCTAAATATTTCCACCCTAAATGAAAAGTCGTTTTCTAATTATTTGTTTGTCCAATTATTTTTCTTAATTGAAGATCAAGAAGTTTTATCTAATTTGATTGATTTGTATGAAGAAAGATTTAGCAATTCTTCAATGGATCATAAGCAATGTACAAATTTATTAGAGCATTTTATAGAAAACAATCACGTATTCCTGGTTGATAAATGTTTTATAGTTAAAAGGGATGAATTTCTGCCTCAATATTTTGGTGAAAAAATATGACATTAATTTAATAGAAGGAACTCTAATTTCAGCACTTCATTTATGTGTCAGAAATGCTCATTTAGATCCCAAATTATGTTCATCGATTTCCAACGACATTATTATCCAATTTGAGAGACTACAAATACCATTAACGACGCATTTAATCCCATGGAGTCAAATACAGATATTTTGCAATGAACTTAAAGCAGAAAGAATTAATAACATCATTAATGTATTTCTAAAGAAGAAAGTTAATATCGAGCCTAATTCGTACTTGAATACTTTGAACATTCTTGAAAAATTAGGAAAGTATAAGTTGGAGTATCATGATGAACTGAAGAGAATATTTAGTAAAAATGCTCAATCCATCCAATTGATTTCATTTTATAACTCTTTGATGGTATTTATTATCAAGTTCAAGCTATCTCTTACACCTAATTTTAAAACTTTAGATGTAGTTTATGAATTCCTGAACGACGATATAATGAACATCGACGTCATAAATTCGGTTTTGCAAGGCATGGTGAGCAATGAATTTAATGGTTTAACTTTGAAAGAATATTTTGATTCCGCGCCCATATCTATTAAGTACAATGCCAATGATGTAGATACGATAAAGATATTGAAACAAATCAAGATAGCACCAAATAAAGAAACTTTGAAATTGTTAATCGAAATAGCATGTTTCAATCCTAATACTTTTGATGATTGTTTTTATCATATTGAATATTTGAATTCGATCAAAATTCGACTTGATTATCAGCTATTTTTGCCCATCCTAAATCGATGCCTGCTTGCTTCTGATCCTCGTGTTTTTAAAATCCTAAATTGTCTATCTGAACTTGGTTACGACATTCCTTCTAGTTTTATCAATAATATAGATATACCAGATAAAGAAGAAAAGCCTTTAATATAATTAATCATATTTTTCATCTTTCTTTAAATCGGTGTTTCTCAAATGGTGTGTCGCGAAGTAGTTTTTAGTGAGTCTCAAAATTGATTTATCATCAAATATGGCAAATCCTGCACAAAACCTTTCATTTATTCTATGCAAAAACTCATGATCACATTTTGTATCAAAATAATTCCAAAAAGGTTGGATTTGAAATAAAAGCGGTATTAAAAGATATTTAACATAAATATCAAATAATGATCTTACGCTTATAATTTCAGGATTATCTTTGGTATGAAAGTTGGTCGGGAGGGTTTTCACAGAACTTATATTAATTTAAGGTCGTACTATGCTATATTTAGTTAGTTTTAGTATGAATGATGACCCAATTTGTCCTCGTAATTCTACAAATCGTGAGATCGATTTGAATTCAATGCTAAATCGAGTTGTTTTTGAATGTAGAAACATTCAATTTTTTCTCTACAAAAATTATAGAGAAAGAATTAGAAAGTACTAAGCAAGTACAGAATCACCTCATCTTTTAAGGAAGTACGTGTTTTTCTATTTATGAACTACTGCATGTGGTAGATTCGAGAATCCTCTTAATCTTTATTTACCAGTGACTCGAATTCGAGTCATTAACTTTGAGACTATGTTCAGAAATAATTTATAAATTGACTGAAAATTTTAAAGTTGTAATATCTTCATACCAAGGTATTTCTAATGAGTCAAGTTTCTCTATTTTATCTCTTTTAATAAAGAAGCTATTAAAGGTTTTGTGGACCTCGGTTTTCCAAAATTTGGGTTTTCAAACCCTTGACTTTCAGGCTACTTTCAAGAAAAGAGTTTACATTCTTATGTCTCGAAAAAAATATCAACGTATAAATATTTATTTTAAAAAACTGGAGCATTTTTGTTTTAAATCGGTTTACTATTTATTGTATTTTTTGAATAACATCCATGTTTGAATTCGAGTATGACTAAATTCATTTTGCGTTTAGCTGCTACATGAAATTGAGAAGCAAAACACAGATATTTAATGAAGATTTATTCAAAATTGTCTACAAATCTATCAAAGTAAACACCGAAGGTAATAAAATAAGATGATTATCTAAAAGTAGACATTTTTATTGACTAGAATTCCAAGTTTACTGAATATCAGCTGCTGCTCAGTTGAAACCTCCAGCAAAACCCACTTACTAGAAGTTGTCATAGACTGCTCTATTGACTCTGATTCGAATCATATGGGACAAAATTTTTGAAAGAAACCAATCATTTTGGTTGAAGAATTCAGTATAATTCTCGAAAGAACATTATTATTTTGGTTGAAAAATTTCAATAATTACATAAAAACCTGCTTTGGTTGATAAATAAATATAACTTATACTTATTTATCAACCAAATAATACATGTATTTTTTATTTCAACCAAAATATTAAGATTTCTTCAAAAATTTTGTGCCATATGGGACAAAATTTTTGAAACATAATTATATTCTAATTAGTCGAGGAATTTTAGTTTCTTGAATGCATAAAATAGTAAGAATGAAAATAAATTTATGTATTTACTATCCATAAAATATCTCTTAGCTATATTTCTTGCCATTTTAGATGCTTCCTCAATCTATTTTCACTATGATCACTAATATGAAAGAATTATAACCGAAGCCTCAAAAATTTTGTCCCATATAGAGAAATCTATTCAATATTTATTTACAAAAGTAAAGCATGTTGATATATGATGTCTAAAAAGTACAAAAATATGCTTTTTGCTTTTTTTAAACCCAAATAAAAAGTTAAATAAAAGGTTAAAATGCGTTGAAAAATGTTCCTCGAGTAAACATTACTCTAAATGATAACTAAAATAATGTGGTAAACGAAGAGCCCTAGATGAAATATATGTGTATAGTATTAAAGAGTGGATATATTTAAACGACAAATTTAAATATATCTAAAATAGCATATAAATCCAACCTTCGTTGTATTTTTACTTCCTTCCAATAACTCAAATAAAAATATTTGATATTAAATTTAAAATATTTTAGCTTATAGCCATTTTTGGTAGGCTCCAAATATAAATGAACACTTTTATCATAAATGTTATCTTGAATCCTATACTCTTTCTGATTAAATCTATTGAAAGATTTTAAAGTTATACTGCTTGATTTAAAAACATAGTTAGTGTCTGTAACAAAATAACACCAATCATCTTGTATATGTGAAAAGGATAAGTGGACATTATTAGAGTCTAGCATCCTTGATTGAAATATGCAATAATAATAATCGCAATTAATCAATTGAATTAATTTCTTCATAATCTTCGATTTCAATCTATCATTCTTAATCATCTCAATTAATAGATAATAGTTTTTAGTTGGTATAAATTTAATAATTCTTTCAATTATATCCATAGGTAAATTATTGAAATCGAATACTTGTTCTTGTTCGCTAGATTTGTGGAAAGCAGTTCTCAAGTCACTAAACGATTTCTTAAATCCATTGAGAGACTTCTTCAAAGTGGTCTTCATTGCTTTTTTCTAAATTTTCAAGACTATTTATTCGAACGATTTCATTGTCCCTGAAATTAAATTTCCTTTTATAAATCTGAAATAAATGTCATCCATCCCCTAAACTTTCTAGGCCTAAGGGATGTATCACCGCAGTAAAAATGCAATTTTATGAAGTAAAACCGTCGGCTTTGGGTGAATATTGTTGAACTTTATATTTATGTTTAAGTCTCTAAGCCAAAAATGGAAAAACACCACTTTTGTGATCAAACTTTAGTCTGGATTTTGCAAGGAAAAATAAACACTAAAACAACCATTTTCCAGTTTATTATAGAACTTCATTGTATTTATAATTATTAAATGCTAGAAAAAAGAATCAATACTTTTATAACATTGATATTACATTTTATCAACAAGGTTAAAAAGAAGACTAGTAAATAAAAAGCATTCATAATAAAGTATCATGATATATAAATATTTTGATAAATAAATATAAAGTTTTTGCAAAAGCTGAAGGGATTTATTGCAAAGCCCAAATACCGATTTTACCATCCTCACCAGCTGATACAAAACAACCAGCCTAAAAATGATAAAAGATCAAAGAGTACATTATAATAAACAGATCTAACAATATCTGTATGTATACCTTGAAAAGAAGAAACTTTATTTAGATGACCATCCAAGATATTAAACATAAAGAAATCTCCACTAATAAACTAATTAATCGGGGTTTAAAAGGTTACTTGAAATTACCAATGAACAAGAATAATTCATCATTAATCACTTTAGGTTGAACAATATAATCTAAGCCATAATTACGAATATCACCAAATCCTAATGTCAAATCGCCCTACATAATTATTCCGAAGTGGAGGTCAAACTTCTTGATCATAAATCGATAATGTTTCGATATGTGTGTTCGAGATTAAGTATTCATTATATAAAGTAATGTTTGATATTGATGAACCACAATTAACAACATTAATAAGCGAATCTTCCAAGTCATCAGGCATCAAATCAGTATAACAGATTAACCCGTCCATGGCGCACGAATATAAGATGTTATTTTGGTATTTTAACTTGAAAGATTTTTTGAGGAGGAGTTACTTTAGTGATTTCGCCTTTATGATATTCTTCATATTCTCTCAATTTGTTCTTATGATCCCTCAAATCCCTATTGATCAACCAATTTAGGAGTACCAAATGCTTATTAGTGTATCTTCCTTCTCTTCTTCAAATTCTGCAATAAATAAATCTGTTCCGTTCATATCGAAAGAAGAGAAAGTTCCTAATGTGGTAGTTAACTTATAAATCGGATTCTGAGTATTAACTCTCAAATCATAAACTAAGAATTTATTCTTGCTACAAATGCCTAATTGATCTGGATTAGGAAGTTGGATCTGTTTGATTCCATCTTGTACTTCTATTTTCATAGTTTGGTTAAAAGTATTTGAATTGTAAAACAAAACGTTGTTATCACTTGAACTTGTTATTATTTTATTATCTTCACATATGACATCGTATAGATATTCGGTTTCCTTATATAAAATTTCTGATTTGGTTCTAATGTTCATTTTCAAAATATTGAATTTTTTGAATCAAAGTTGGAATATGGAAGGAATTTTTTTTGAAAACATAATTTTTTGGTTGAAATAGTTGGAAATAAAATATGATTTGGTTGAAATATATTTTTCATTTTTATCAACCAAATTATTAAGACTTTTCAACCATATGGGACAAAATTTTTGAAACATATTCTATTCTAATTAGTCGAGGAATTTTAGTTTCTTGAATGCATAAAATAGTAATAATGAAAATAAATTCAAATATTTATCAACTTTACTATCCATGAAATAACTCTCAGCTATATTTCTTGCCATTTTAGTTTCTTCCTCAACCTATTTTCACTATGATCACTAATATTCTAGAATTGTAACTGAGGCTTCAAAAATTTTGTCCCATATAGCACAAAATTTTTGAAGAAATCTTAATATTTTGGTTGAAATAAAAAATATATGTATTATTTGGTTGATAAATAAGTATAAGTTATATTTATTTATCAACCAAAGCAGGTTTTTATGTAATTATTGAAATTTTTCAACCAAAATAATAA
>NIPM01001118.1:0-28021 GCA_002738285.1 Holacanthella duospinosa | reverse complement strand
GCATTTCGCGCAAAGAGACACTCAAATTTTGTTTAATTACGCCTTTAATAATATACTAATAATATCAAGTCTTTTAAATTAATTTACATATATGACAAACTTTATTTATAAATAATTATATTTTGAATATTATCATGAATAGTTTGCAAAAATTAAAAGATTCAATTTCAGANTTATTTATAAATAATTATATTTTGAATATTATCATGAATAGTTTGCAAAAATTAAAAGATTCAATTTCAGATAAGGAACAGAGGATTTTCATCAAATTTGGCGTAATTCTGAGACTCAGTTCTGGGATAATTCATAAAGAATTAGTTGAATCAGTTGGAAATAGTGCCTATAAACTAAATACAGTCAAANGATAATTCATAAAGAATTAGTTGAATCAGTTGGAAATAGTGCCTATAAACTAAATACAGTCAAACATTTAGTTAATAAGCTTAAGAGAGGCTACAATGTGGTCGAAGATAGCCGAGGAGGCGATACAAGTGATGTCTNTTAATAAGCTTAAGAGAGGCTACAATGTGGTCGAAGATAGCCGAGGAGGCGATACAAGTGATGTCTCGAAGAAAAAAGATGTAATAGATAGAATTAAAGCTTTGTTAGCCCAAACTAAAACATGGTCTTGCCTCGAACTTTCCGTGTGGGTAAATTGTAGAAAAACAACAGTATTTCGATATTTAACAGAAGATTTACAAATGAAAAACTTATTAAGTAAATGGGTACCTCATTTTCTCNACAGTATTTCGATATTTAACAGAAGATTTACAAATGAAAAACTTATTAAGTAAATGGGTACCTCATTTTCTCACAGATGAACAAAGAGAACATAGAGTATTAGCATGTAAAAACAATATTCAACTCTTATCGAGACAAAATAACTTAACTAATCGAACTTTGGCAATAGATGAAACTTGGATGTCTTTATACATCTAACCCCAACGTGATCAGATTCGATCTTGGAGAAATAAGAATGAAGAACCGCCTGAATTTATATTTCAATCTAAATACGAAAGAAATATAATGCTAATAGTAGCAATGGATTTTCAAGGTGTTGCTTATTGGAAGCTCTGTGCTCCTAAAGAGACTGTAATTACAGAAGTCTATAAAAACTTTCTAATCGAATTATTATACAAATTGTTACCTGATAAGAAATTCAAGGTGCCTATAATATTACATGATAATGTTAAGCCGCATAAATCAAATCTTATAAAGCAGTATTTTATTGATGAAAATATTCGGGTTTGGGATCATCCTCCCTATAGCCCTGATATTAGCCCATCTGATTTCAATTGTTTTGGGAAATTAAAGAGGAAGTTAAAAGAGAATATTTACGACGATTGGAATGAACTAGANTTTCAATTGTTTTGGGAAATTAAAGAGGAAGTTAAAAGAGAATATTTACGACGATTGGAATGAACTAGAAATTCAGCTAGAAAGTATAATTCTGGAGCTTAATGCTAAAGGTATTATGAATTGTATCCAGAAGCTACTCGAAAAATGGATAATTGTAATAGATGCAGAAGTTCGTATCTANAAAGGTATTATGAATTGTATCCAGAAGCTACTCGAAAAATGGATAATTGTAATAGATGCAGAAGTTCGTATCTACAAATATACTAATTTTTAACTTTTTATATTTATTAATAAATTTTTTATTTAAGATTTTTCGAGTCCATGTTTGATCGGAACGCCCTATTATTTCATTCTCAAAATGTAAAATATTTAAAAATCAATTTTTTAAAGAAAAGTTGTATCAAATAAAAGTACATAAAATTAATTGTAAAATGGTGCAAAATTTACTAAAAAAGCAAGTTTATCATTCTAGATATGATTAGCCAAATTTTGCCTTATAAAGTGATCAAATACATATCGGACGGCCTAATAACTTGACCATTGCAGTTATTTTTTTCTACTGGAACTATATTGGTATTAGTTCTCTACACTGTTTTTCCAAGTCTTTCTAAATTTTGGAAAAGAGAAAAGTTTGTTTAATCAAATACTTTGGATGTCGATTCAATTGAGAGTTTATTTTTATATAGTCATGCTTTCTAGAAATTTCTAAAATTTCATTTTCGATAAATCATTTAAACTTTTTATTAATAAAATATGAAAAGAATTTTTGATTTTCAAAAAGAGTATACACTGTCCGTCAAAATTAATTCAGTGTTTGGGAAATTCGAACCTAAATGATAAGTCATAAATGAGTAAGTCTTCAAGCAAGTCAATACTCATATGGTAGATAGATACGGCCTTTTTCTATAACATTCCAAATATTATAGATATCTTTTAAATATTGATAGAGATATGATTGCTCAAAGTTCAAAGTAGGTGATTCAGTCCTTTGACGAATTTTTTAAAGTTACAAAATTTTCATTCTAGAACATTCTAAAATTCCACAAAATTGTTCATTCTTATTTCAAATATTTAGCAGAAGGTATTAAGGGTTATTTGGTATGACAAGAACATTGAAGAAAATTGAAACAAGAATTAGCGAACTTACTTTAAATGGAAAATCTTCAAGAAAAATAGCTGAAATTGTTGGACTTTCACAAGCAACAGTGTCCAGAGTAATAAATAGAGTTTAAAAAATACTCTAGAGCATATAATAGGTCGTCCTAGGGTCTTTGATAAGTATAATGAAAAATATATTGGAAGATTAGCAACAAGTGGTAAATGCTCCACCTCTACAGAAATACAGCGAGAACTCAAGACCTATGTAGGAATATCCGCCTCTTCGAGTACTATACTGCGCATATTAAAACGTAGAAATATCGTATCTAGATACAAAAAGAAATGCCAACAATTTAAAAAATATCATTGTCGAGCAAGATCAGAATTTGAAAAAACACACAGAAATTGGGAAGATAAGGACTGTGATATGTTTATATGGTCAGATGAGACTAAAGTAAATTTAGAGGGATCTGATGGACGTGATAGAACTTTCAGAAAAATCGGGGAACCAATCAACGATCACAATATTACTCAATCAAAAAAAATTCGGTGGTGGATCAATTATGGTTTGGGACTGTATGCTTTCATCAGGTGTTTTGTATCTTTGTAGAATTGATGTCAGTGTTAATGCTGAGATATATGAGAGTATTCTGGATGACGAGCTGATGTATATATTTGACTTGTATGGCTTGGACAAATCTAAAAGTGTCTTTCAAAATGACAATGCGTCCTCTCATACCGCTTCAAGCATAAAAAATGGTTCAAAAGAAACGAAATAAAAGTAATGAGATGACCTGCACAATCTCCTGACCTTAACCCAATTGAGCATCTATGGGATCATATGAAAAGATAGCTAAAAATTCGACCACCATATAAAGCCAAAGATGAACTTTGGGATAGAATTCAAGATATATGGAACACTATTTCAGCTGAAGTATGTCTTAAGCTTGTTAGGTCAATGCCTAGAAGACTCGAACAGATAAGAAAAACCAAGGGCGGACACACAATCTATTGATTTTTCATTTTTTAAAAAATTCGACAAAACACTGAATCACCTACTTCCAACTTTAAGTAATCATATCTCTATCAATATTTAAATATATCTATAATAGTTTGATATGTTATAGACAAAGGCTGTATCTATCTACCATATGAGTATTAGTTTGCTTGGAGTCTTACTCATTCATGAATTACGATTTAAGTTCGAATTTCCCAAACACTGAATCACTTTTGACGGGCAGTGTATATGATGAAAATGTGTATATAAGCTCAAATAATAATATAATGTAATTTATTGGAAGCATCTGAAAATAATATATAAATAGAACATATCTAGTATTGAAAGTCTTATTAAACTCTCTATAGATGCTCAATAAATGAATATAAAACACTCCTACTTTGTATGGTTGATAGATATTATTCTGACAGTCAAGTAATCAAACCAATACGTATGTTTTATATAAACAGTATCGAATTTTTATTCTTTTTGTATACAATGGTTTACTAGTTTAAAATGGAGAACTAACACTACATAAAATCTATAGAAAAAACTTGATGTCAATTTGAACATATGCGGTGCAAATAATCAAATAACTTATATTTCTAGCAACAATCGATTTACAAACCAAACATCTCAATTAAACTGCAATTGACCTTGAATATTTTTCTGTGTAATACAATTTTAAAAATCAAAATAGTTGTACTTAACAATAAAAATTTAAAATATTCTTATACAAGTTTCTGTCAATGTTTTTCTGTTAGATCATCAATTTTTACTTATTCTCTATGAAAACACTAATAAAATTCCTAAAAAGTATGGCAATATCAAGGTTTTGGGAATCTGCATTTGGGACCACAAGACCAGAATTACGAGATTATTGGTCTGGAAGATTTCAATTTATCATCGCTACTTCTGGTGCTATCAGTGGAATTGGTAATTTATATTTATTACCATCAATCGCTGTACTAAATGGAGAAGGGCCTGTTCTAATACCTTATTTCATCATTATTATATTAATAGCTCTTCCATTATTCGTACTAGAAATATCAATAGGACAACATTATAAGAACGGAATTGTGCTATCTTATTCAAAGATAAATAAAAGATTTGTAGGATTAGGATTATGCACCGCTTTTAACAATTTTCTTTTTCTTTGCTCTTATCTTAGGTTATTATCTTGGTTATTAGTTTGCTGCTTTAAGTCCTTTTATATACCAGACGAAATAGGAATACAATTTAATTATTCAAGGCATGGAACTGAAAATCAAATGGAAATCGTACCAACTTATGTTCCTTTTAGAGTTGTAATCTCTTTATTATTTATATGGATGTTTTTATACTTGGCCATTATTAGAGGTTTAAGGGTTCTTGGTGTTTGGATCTCAATTTTACTTCCTGTCTGCTTTATACTTTCTATAACAATGATGGTAGGAGGGATACTAAATCAAGATTTTGAGGAATTGAAAAGGTATCTTTTTAGTTGGGATATATTGTATCTTTTAAGCCCCAATATATGGATCAATACCTTGGGTGGAATATTGCATTCTACTTCTATTTCTTCAGGTGTTTTGACTACGTATTCTAGTTATAGCTTCTTCAATCAAAATATAGTCAAAGATAGCATAATAATACTTTCCATTAAGTCAATATTAGAACTTATTTGCTGCATTACTTTATTCTTAACTGTTGGAAGCAAGGGAATGAGGGATGATAATGATATATCAGGATTGATTTTCTCTGCATACCCAGTTTCGTTCAAAAACTTTCCTGTATTCCTGTTCTTCTTATTCATCTTCTTTCTATGTCAACTGCTTTTGGGATTAACTTCGGCATTCAGTCTCATAGAACAGATTTGTAGTACGTTTGAAAACAGAATAGCAAGAAGCGAAATGTCTAAAACTGCGATTTATTTGGCTATATCATATTTAGAATTTGTTTTAGGCATATTTATTTCTTCGGATGTAGGGCACTATCTTGCTCTTTATATATTTGACGTCACCAAAATTTGTTTTATACTAATAGGGATTATACAAGTAACTATAGTGAGCTATTTCTATAAAAGCAATGAAATTATAGAAAAGACTGGCAAGTTTGGACTTTATTTACCTTTTTGTGGTCATATCTTGGCAATGTTTGTGTGTATATCGATTTTGTCATTTAACCAATTGTTGATAGGATGGTTTATGCATATATTGATGTTATTTCTGACTGTAATTGCATCAGTGTATTACAACTGTTTTGAAAGGAATTTGGACTATACTACAGCTTTATTAGGAAGCATAGAATTATTTAGACGCGATGTCAACGAAAACAATATTAAGGAAAAGAATTGGACTATTCCCTTTATATGGTCTATATTAATCAAGTGGATTGTCCCAACTGTTTTATCATTTATGTTACCACTTTTTATAGTAGGCTTCTTTAGAAGAGGAATAAAATCTCACATTCTTTCTAATACCAACGATAAAAAGAACACCGGTATTAATCAATCTGAAAATAATATGAATGCAATGACATTTTCTTATGCATTTGCTATAATTCTGGGTGCTTTGGTAATTGTTATATTCTTATTCTATTTAATATTTCCTCAGTTTAGTACATATTGGACAGGTGATGATCTGTATACCGATGATTGTCTACTCCCAGGGTCGTTAGTTGATACCGATGAGGATGAGCCTATTAGAGTTTTGGAAATTTCCTAATTTTATTAAATTTTGATATATATCGAGCTACCTATCTATTTAAAACTACAATTTTAGAAAATGAATATTTTATAGATTAAGGTTTAAATGCTAAAGCCTATATTCTTAGAATTAATCCTTTATGTACCAACTTTTTCCTTCCGTTTAAAAAAATCGTATTTTTGTACTTTTTATACAGGTGAGACATAAATCCTCGGACAAATTTTGTTTTTATCTAGCTTTCTAAATAATATAAATTGTATAAATGTTAAAGTTTAATATTTTATTTAAGGATTTATATAATTGATTTTTATTTGTCTATTCAATTATTGTTAACTTCCCCATTAATTACTTAATTATAAAAGAAA
This sequence comes from Holacanthella duospinosa, assembly GCA_002738285.1. NCBI lineage: Eukaryota > Metazoa > Arthropoda > Collembola > Poduromorpha > Neanuridae > Holacanthella > Holacanthella duospinosa. The sequence goes on along the minus strand of NIPM01001118.1, from coordinate 21,515 downwards.
TTTTGTAAAAGGTCAATTTATGGAAATAGTAAATAGGACTATATTCAAATGCTTCTGGTGTCAAGTCTAACACTTCCTGACAAAATTAAAATATACAAAAATATTGTCTGGCATTTTAAAAATCTTATTAGATAAATAAATTCTACATAGGATCGTAACTTTATATTTATTTAACAAAAGTATGATTTAAGCAGAATTCAATAAACTCCTAATAAAAACAGCCTGCAAACCCAATAAAAATAGCAAATGACTTAGAAAAATCAAATAGACTCAATGATGATAAAGAAAGAACAATAGAATCAGAAGAGAAATTCCATTACATCGGCACGGCAAAATTGATGAGAAAACAATTATGCCCACATATGGCACAAAATTTTTGAAGCCTCGGTTATAATTCTAGAATATTAATGCATCACAGTGAAAATAGGTTGAGGAAGCAACTAAAATAGCAAGAATTATAACTAACAGATATTTTATGGATAGTAAATACATAAATTTATTTTCATTCTTACAATTTTATTCATTCAAGAAACTATAATTCCTCGACCAATTAGAATAGAATTATGTTTCAAAAATTTTGTCCCATATGGCAAAAAATTTTCGTTCAGAGTAGTCCCCATTTTACTTATTAAATAATTGGTTGAACAAGAGTGAGAATAATCTAGATTCATTAAAATTTGGTTGAATTAATAAGAGAATTAAAAAGGGACTACTCTGAACGAAAATAAATTGCCATATATAATCAATATGATTATCTAGAAAAGGACAATATATTTAATGAAATTTACAGATTGTAAATAACAATAATTATTTTAAATAACTTTATTTTAAATAGCTATCTTGTTATATAATAATTTAAACAATTTATAAAAATAATTTTTATCCATGCAGTTCGTGAACGGAATAGAACATATACATTAATAATACCGTGTTTCTCATATTAAAAGCTAGGGCTTCTATTTAGGGTAGTGCTTTTAATATGAGAAACACGGTAGAATGTGTATAACCTACTAATAAATCTATTATAATTTGTTTTAATTGTTTTTACAGGCTTCCAATTGAGTTCTATAAACTTTGGTACTTTAGGTTCTTAACCCTTTTTCCCTTGCGTTTAAAAAATTAAAAAGCATATTTTCGTACTTTTAGCCATCATATATCGATATGATTTACATTTTTAAATATATATTAAATAGATCTCTCTATATGACTCGAATTCGAGTCACGGGTAAATAAAGATGAATGCAGTTTTGAAAAATCTAAATAATGTGAAAAACAGTCATTCCATTTTATAAAATTTTGAATCCAAAATGTCTTCAGAAAGTATGTAAAATGCCTAACTGTTATTAAATAATAAAGATGAAAAATACCACGCTAGTTTATATGAGGATAGTTATCCAGTTATTGATGATAGAAATATGAATGGTTCTCAAAAGATCTCTGTAAATACCAAAAGTTGTAAATACAAAAATAATAAAAATTTAGCGGAAGAAACTGATAAAAATAAAGATAACCCACAAAGAACACTCAATCTGGAACCCTTAAAGCAAAACAAATCCAATATACCAATCCCTTCAAGATTAAATCTTGTTCAGGTAATCTAAGTTTAATTTGTACAGCAAGAAAAATCTACAGATGCCACTCAAAAAGAAAATAATGTATAATATATTTTTATTTTTAGAGATCTGAAATAAATAATAAAATGACATCAGAGATACTTAGATTAAAGAAAAAATTGGAAGAAAAGGATTCACTGATAAATGAAAATACTGAGTTGATTAAAGAAAAGGAAGATCTTATAAATGAAAATGAAAATAAAAATAAAATGTTGAGTAAAAATTTCAAAGAAATAGATGAACTTAAACATTTGAATGAAGTTCTCGAGAAAGACAATAATGATGTATTACTATAATCTAACATTTGTAGAAAAAAGAAATTATATTGGAACTTAAGAGATCATATGAAAGAGAGAAAAAAGATCAAAAGTTTATGAAAGGTTTTACATTTTTATTATTATTTATTAGATGAGATAAAGGATTCTAAATCTAAATTGGATGATTTCAAATGTAAAATGACCGAGTTAGAGGCAAAAGAAGCTCAAAGTAATGAAAAAGTAATACAAATCTGTTTTAAAAATAAGATCATTTCTCTTGAGAAAATGTTAGATGAGTCTAAAAGTGAGAAATCTGCCAAGAACAAAGAAGTTTTCGATCTGAACGTCAAAATAAAAGCTATCGAGATGGAAAAATCTAAAGCCTATAATTATATTTTACAGCTTAAAGATTCTATTAACTTAAAGGTTTGAAATGGCTATATTAATTTACTTTAGAGTCAAGAAGAATATTATTCTGCTGATAATTACTCTTCTGATTCATCAATTGGAGAAGGTAATTTACAGTGCTAATTTTAGATATCCCAGTTTCTCCTCGGTTCAGAAAGTCTATAAAAAAGAGTATACCTCAAGATTTTATTTATGGTCATTTTATATTTAGGTCGCGTTGATACATCATCTTGGATCCCAAAAGAAGCCACATTCAATAAAATTAATGAAATCAAATCAAAAGCGTTAATATATATAGAAGAATTGATAGAAACAATAACCCATCAAAATAAACAAATGAAACTTCAAATGAAATCCGAAAGCTCTATTTTATTCTTCTCTACTTATAAACCGGATAGTCTATTAAAGTATAGCTTTGGTTGTGAGAAGTATAAACAAAGTACTTTTTACAAAGAGACCATTCTCTCATTGGAAAACTGGTTAAATGATGATCAAGAAACAAAAGAAGATTATGAATATTCAGACGATCATGAGGTTTTCGAATATTTGAGTTATATTCCAATCTTATTCGAAAGAGTGTCCGATTTGTTTTACTTCTATCTGACTTATTGTTCTGTTTTGGCTCTGTTTCTAGCTTATTTAAAGGTAAAATTCTGTGTATGAAAGTCAATTATGTTATATTTGCAATAAATTATTCAAAATTTAATCAAATTTGAATTGAAATTTTTTTGAAATTAGAAGTCTAGATCAATGGTATGTACAGAATGTAACACAAATAATTAAGTTTAAGGTGAAAAGAAGTTATCCAAAGAAAGAAAAAATGAAACAAATAAACTAGGACCAAAAACAGGCAAAAGTAAGCCCGTTATGAGCAAAAATAAATTGCTAAATAAGCAATCCAAGTATTAATTCTTGAAATCACATTTTAGTATATTACCCTATACCCAACAATGCAAGACCTGCAAAAGTAGAAATTTACAACAAAATGCTTTACATTGTGCTGGTTTATAAATCTATTTTTATTTTTTAGATTGTGCTTACAAAAAAGGATTATGTGCTTTATGTGGAAAGAAAATCCTGGATACTTCTCTTTATAAAATGACAACCAAATAAGTTATCATTTGATTATAATTTTTAGTTTTAATCTTTTATTTTTGGGCTTTTACGAAAGACAAGAAATTTCAAAAACAACGTACTTTCCATCAAACACTAAATATGCATCTTTATACAATTGACCAATCTGATTTATTATATGACCTTGAACTTTTTTGCTCTTGATACTTGTTTTATAATAATGATCAATAGCTTCTAAAAAATCTTAATTATTTTCATAAAGTCGTTAGGCCTGAACTTTTAGGTAAAGCTAACAGCAACAGGTAAATAAGACTATGAAAATATAACCAAAAAGCTTACCTACAACCTATTGAGTGGTTCTTGACTCTTCTTTTTGGTCGGGTCGAATTGCTTTGATCATTCTTCAGGATAGATTCTACAAGAAGTGTGGAGGAATTTCCACTTCTTTGCTAAAATCAGGGATTAAGAACATCGCCAAAATTGTCACGTTCTTGCTCTATTCTCGAATAAATAAAACTTGACGATCTCGTTCATTAAAAATAAAATAGGACATTCCCGTTCTTAAAAAAGCTCAAGTTCTTACGTTTTCACGTTCACATGCTCTTAATCCCTGGTTTGCACTCGTTCTTTATACTATTAGGTCATTTATTAAAATCGTAGGGAACTTTTTTTTAAAATAAAACTTTTAATAATTAATTAAATTTACTCATATTTGAGACTTATTATATATATCCTCATTTATTATTGATGACATTTCCCCATCTCTCTGGAAGACTTTGAACACTAAGATATCGACCATTTTGTGTACCATCATACACTGCCCGTCAAAAGTGATTCAGTGTTTGGGAAATTCGAACTTAAATGGTAATTCATGAATTAGTAAGACTTCAAGCAAGCCAATACTCATATGGTAGATAGATACAGCCTTTGTGTATAACATATCCAAATATTATATATATCTTTTAAATATTGATAGAGATATGATTACTCAAAGTTGAAAGTAGGTGATTCAGTGTTTTGTCGAATTTTTTTAAAAATGAAAAATCAATAGATTGTGTGTCCGCCCTTGGTTTTTCTTATCTGTTCGAGTCTTCTAGGCATTGACCTAACAAGCTTAAGACATACTTAGCTGAAATATTGTTCCATATATCTTGAATTCTCTCCAAAAGTTCACCTTTGTCTTTATATGGTGGTCGAATTTTTAGCTCTCTTTTCATATGATCCCATAGATGCTCAATTGGGTTAAGGTCAGGAGATTGTGCAGGCCATCTCATTACTTTTATTTCGTTTCTTTTGAACCATTTTTTATGCTTGAAACGGTATGAGAGGACGCATTGTCATTTTGAAAGACACTTTTAGATTTGTCCAAGCCATACAAGTCAAATGTATACATCAGCTCGTCATCCAGAATACTCTCATATATCTCAGCATTAAGACTGCCATCAATTCTACAAAGATACTCAACACCTGATGAAAGCATACATCCCCAAAACATTATTGATCCACCACCGACTTTTTTGTTTGAGTAATATTGTGATCTCTGAGTGGTTCCCCGATTTTTCTGAAAGTTCTATCACGTCCATCAGATCCCTCTAAATTTACTTTAGTCTCGTCTGACCATATAAACATATCCCAGTCCTTATTTTCCAAATTTCTGTGTGTTTTTTCAAATTCTTCTCTTGCTCGACGATGAGATTTTTTTATTGTGGGCATTTCTTTTTGTATCTAGATACGATGTTGCTACGTTTTAATATGCGCAGTATAGTACTCAAAGAGGCGGATATTCCTGCATAGGTCTTGAATTCTCGCTATATTTCTGTAGAGGTGGAGCATTTACCACTTGTTGCTAATCTTTCAAAATATTTTTCATCATACTTATCTAAGATACGAGGACGACCTATTATAGACTCTGGAGTGATTTTTCAACTCTATTTATTACTCTGGACACTGTTGCTTGTGAAAGTCCAACAATTTCAGCTATTTTTCTTGAAGATTTTCCATTTAAAGCAACTTCGTTAATTCTTGTTTCAATTTTCTTCAATATTCTTCTTATCATACCAAATAAGCCTTAATACCTTCTGCTAAATATTTGAAATAAAAATGAACAATTTTGTGGTATTTTAGAATGTCATAGAATGAAAATTTTGTAAATTTGAAAAATTCGTCAAAACACTGAATCACCTACTTTGAACTTTGAGTAATCATATCTCTATCAATATTTAAAAGATATATATAATATTTGGATATGTTATACACAAAGGCTGTATCTATCTACCATATGAGTATTGGCTTGCTTGAAGTCTTACTCATTCATGAATTACCATTTAAATTCGAATTTCCCAAACACTGAATCACTTTTGACGGGCAGTGTATAAGGCAATCCTGCAGCACAATTTGTAATATTAAGTGACATATAACAAAAAAAAACTTCTACAGTCATTTTTTTGACACATTCAATAGAAGATAGTATGATTTCTGATAGAATACCGCTTTCTCCTCTTCTCGGACTAGATCTTAAATAGTTTTTATTTTTGAAAACGCATTTGTGATCGGTTGAGCATGTAGGAGTATGCACTAAAGAAGTGATATTTATAAGAATAAGAGGATCTGATACGCTCAATATCTTTTTTGCGATGAAGATTCGCATTATCAAGTATGAATATCACTTGATTTCTTTTTAAATTATTTTCTAAATGATTACACAGATCATTTAAGAACTCAGAGAAGATATCAGCATTCACAGTAGTCTCAGAGATCACTTTTGAATAGCACATACCATTTACCATCATACTAGAAATAAGGGAGGAAGATTTCCCACGCACAGTGGGAAATTTTAAATCCGCTCTATGGCATACTTTTGATCTTGCTTGGGGGCGTTTTTAATGGTAATTAAATGATGTCTCGTCAATAAATATAATGTCAGAGTAATCCTTTAGAAATTATTATCGAACCACGAAGAATATTGTTTTCTTTGTTCAATTTTTTCCTCAGAATTAACGATATTTAATTCAATGTGTGTCTTTTTTAGAGTAATGCACAGATCAATTAAACATTTATTAATTGAATTTAAGGAAACCTAAATACTTCTTCAGTAACATCTTCAAAATTCATAATTTTTTTCATTTTCTAGCTTAAATTGAATTTTCTTAAGAGTATAATCTGGATTTTCAGACACAATATTCTCAAAATTATTTACTATATCTTCTGTTAGTACTTTTCTTTTACTACCGCCTTTGTTCTTTTTAACCATAGTTCCTGATGCTTTATATGATGTCCATATAGATTTTGCAGTAGAATATTTAATAAAAACAACAGTAGATGCATCTTTTATGCTTAAACCTTGCTCTTGAATCACTTTAATTAAACAGCACTTTTTTCATTATTAATAGAATCATTTTTTGTTTTTTGGAGTATAGCTTCATTTATATCATTTTCTAATACTATTACTGGGGTCTGTATTGACTGATCTTTTACATGCATTTGATGAATTCTTATTTATTAGTATGTTTTGATGCTCTATTTATGCACTTTAGACAACCAAGCTTTCGGACAAAATATGGGACAAAATTTTTGAAGCCTTGGTTATAATTCTAGAATATTAGTGATCATAGTGAAAATAGGTTGAGGAAGCAACTAAAATGGCAAGGAATATAGCTAAGAAATATTTTATGGATAGTAAAGTTGATAAATACATAAGTTTATTTTCATTCTTACTATTTTATTCATTCAAGAAACTAAAATTCCTCAACTAATTAGAATAGAATTATGTTTCAAAAATTTTGTCCCATATTACACTTTATTTTCGATCAGAATAGTCCCTTTTTAATTATCTTCTTAATTCAACCAAATTTTTAATGAATCTAGATTATTCTCATTCTTCTTCAACCAATTATTTAATAAGTAAATGGGGACTACTCTGAACGAAAATAAAGTGCCATATTACACTATCTTTAAATTAGCTTTCATTTTAAATTGTTTTATATTTATTATTTTTAAATAAAGTTATAAATTATTATATTTTAAGTATTTATTAGCCTTTTTGTCTTCTCGAAAAGAATAGAACTATCTTTCGAAATTTTTGTCCCATATTTGGTTAAGCTAAGCTTAGAGCAAATTAAGAAGAATTTTTTCGATTCTCAAAAATAATGATTAAAATGTAATAAGATAATATGTATTCTTGGATCAGGTTTATATGGAATCATGTCAACGATTTCCAACAATAAAATGGCGAAATAAAACCATCAAATTTCATGAAAGTTGCTTGGCCTTTTAAATACTTTAATTAATAAAAACGTTTTTTTAAAGAAATTTTTATATTTTATTAGTAAAAAAGATTATTTTTAAGACCAATTTTGTCGATTTGTTTTGAAAAAACATTCTAAAATTGATATCTATAGTTACCTGGAGTCAAATTAAAGAAATCTGGTATTAAATATAATATTAATTAATTAATAAATCGATATTTTTGGTTTTTAAAGTTAGTATACATTTTTATTAAAAAGACGAAATTGACTAGAAAATGGTATATACCGTGTTTCTCATCTTAAAAGCACTACCCTAAATAGAAGCATATGGAATATTAATTTATCAATAAATTATTTATTTTATCAAAAAATATATAAGCATGTGACCAGGTAAAAATTATTCACGTCAATACAAGCCCTACCCATATTAGAAGTCCTTGCTTTTAATATGAGAAACACGGTATGGAGTCTGATGAGTTTTTATTAATATTAAAAATTTCACGAATACAAGCCTTTCCGATCAATTTCGTAATCCATTTATAAATAGTCTAAAAATTATAAATAATATACAAAGATTTAGTAGAATTAAATGATAAATAAGTAATTAATTTAAAAATTACTCAATTGGTTGGATAAGGTAATGAATCTATCTATCAAAATCTGCATTAGCAAACTGACCATAAATAGCTATTTAAATCGCTTCTTCTAGCCAATATATTACGAAATTGATCGGAAAGCTTGTATTCATGAAATTTTTAATATGGGACAAAATTTTTGAAGCCTCGGTTATAATTCTTTCATATTAGTGATCATAGTGAAAATAGGGTGAGGAAGCAACTAAAATGGCAAGAAATATAGCTAAGAGATATTTTATGGATAGTAAAGTTGATAAATACATTAATTTATTTTCATTCTTACTATTTTATGCATTCAAGAAACTAAAATTTCTCGACTAATTAGAATAGAATTATGTTTCAAAAATTTTGTCCCATATTAATAAAAACTTATCAGACTCCATATATATTAATCTCTAGGCCATAATGTTACTATATGCAAAGATGTTCTATAATTACAATATAAATTTGGAGTCTCTCAAGCAAGTCGTTTTCGCAGAATTTTGTATAGATTCTAAACGTGTTTCTGGTGGAGAATTGGACAACCAAGACTTCAAACTCATAAAAACGAAAAAAATGGGCATTCGTATTTTGAATCATTTTTATTGTTTGCAATGAATACTTTTATAATATTTATTTTGATTTATTATTTAAAAAGCTATTTATTAAATTATAATCAATAATTCATACATTTTACATTAAATTTTAAAAATATGTTTAGCTTCAAACTGATAAATATATGTTGTAAGAGTGTAGGGTATATTGTTTTCAATAAAAAAAATTACAAAGAATTTCAACCTTAAAATGAGACCTATAACTTCATAACTTTCATTTATTGAAAAATTTATGTGATTTTATTGTTTTGAATACATCATTAAACAATTACCTTATATAGCTTTTAAATATAATATGATTATAAAAATTATAATTAGTAATGATATAATGTCATTAAAATTAAAATATCTACAATAATATCTATATCGGGGAATAAATAGCTTATATTTATTTAAATTTAGAGTTTAGCGCATTTTATATTTGAGATTAGTTAAAGATTCTTTTACATAAATGTTATTTGAAGGCTAAAAATAGATTTTATTTTTTATATTTTGCCAATCCCATTTAATATATTCAAATTACTCGGTTCTGCTTAAATGGATATATGATAAGGATAAAGTATAGTGATTTAAAGAAATAAAATTATAAAAGGGGCTAGAGTTTATTTTATTATTAACTAAAAGTAAACAAAATATGGTTTATATAAAGAAAACAGAATCAGGACTAGCAAAATCGCAAATTTTAGCTGTTTATAATAATGGTGGTGACTGGAGAACTTTGGCAGTAACATTGTGAATCAAAATGACGACTGTTTACAGGTGGGTAAAGATACAAATTGAGGTTAAACGGTCACATGGTTTTGCTAGAAACGTTAAAATATTAGATGAGCATAAAGAAATATGTCGGTGGCAATAGAAGAAAACGCTAATATTACACTAGGAGGATTAAAAGAGTTATTATTCGAAGAATTTGGACTCGAAGTATCTAAAGAATGTATAAGATCCCGTTTAGATGGTTTGTTATTTACTCTTAAAGATGCTAGACGTGAACCCGAAAATGCCAAAAATAAAACCAATAAGACTAAAAGACGCATGTTTGTAGAGAAACTGCTCCGTTATCAAGCTGATAACCATCCTTTAATTTTCATGGATCAAAAAAACTTTAATCTCTTCACTTCTCGCAAAAAAAGTAGATCATTAAAAGGAGATAGGTGCTCTACTATTTTTGCAGTAAGTAAAGGAGGAAATATTCATATAATATGAGCAATAGGGACTGCAGGTTTAATACACTATTAATTGAGAAGAGGGACTTTCAAAAAACCAGAAGCAAATGAGTTTGTAAAACAGACATTAAGAAGTGTAAAAAATCATTACAAATTTGGAGTGGTGCTAATCATTGATAATGCACCATGCATAGCTCGATCGAGGACCTATTTTTAGAAGAAGAATTCTCTTATCATCGTCTATTAAGACTTGCATTCTATTCTCCTATGTTCAATGCAATAGAGGCAGCTTGGTCTGCATTTAAAGCATCAGTTAAAACCGAATTAAGTGCTCAAATGAGAGACATTTTGATAGGAGAAGATCGTGAAAATCTAAACCAAATTGAATATCGACGACAAAGGTTAGAAAACATAATTAACAACAATATTTCTTCATCTATTACTATTGCTAACTGTTTGAGGTATATTGCGCATATACAAAGATATATACCTGACGCTCTAAATATGGCAGATATGGTCTTTTAAGTTTCTTTTAATATACCTTTTTTAATTAAATTTAACCTTTTACACTTGATTTAATTTCTAGGAAAAATTACTTCTAAAACTATTTTAATGATGTTTTAAATAAGAACTTATGTACCGTTCAACATTTATTTTCATAAAAATTGATACTTGCATTAAATTATATACAGATTTTAATAAATATTTTACCAGACATAAGTCGAATGTATAAAAAAATAAAGTCCTATTAACGCCTTGTTTTTTAAAAAACATTGAAAAAGTGGATCCCAAGCTTTAGCATGATAAAATGTCAACATATGTCACAAAATTTTCTTACATAATTCTATTCTAATTAGTCGAGAAATTTTAGTTTCTTGAATGCTTAAAATAATAAGAATAAAAATAAATTTATGTATTTATCAACTTTAATATCCATAAAATAACTCTTAGCTATACTTCTTTCAATTTTAGTTGCTTCCTCAACCTATTTTCACTATGATGCACAATTATTCTAGACTTATAACCGAGGCTTCAAAAATATTATGCCATATGGGACAAAATTTTTGAAGCCTCGGTTATAATTCTAGAATATTAGTGTATCATAGTGAAAATAGGTTGAGGAAGCAACTAAAATAGCAAGAATTATAACTAACAGATATTTTATGGATAGTAAAGTTGATAAATACTTAAATTTATTTTCATTCTTACTATTTTATTCACTCAAGAAACTAAAATTCCTCGACCAATTAGAATATAATTATGTAAGAAAATTTTGTCCCATATGGTACAAAATTTTTGAAGCCTCGGTTATAATTCTAGAATATTAGTGCATCATAGTGAAAATAGGTTGAGGAAGCAACTAAAATGGCAAGAAATATAGCTAAGAGATATTTTATGGATAGTAAAGTTGATAAATACATAAATTTATTTTCATTCTTACTATTTTATGCATTCAAGAAACTAAAATTCCTCGACCAATTAGAATAGAATTATGTTTCAAAAATTTTGTGCCATATGGGACAAAATTTTTGAAGCCTCGGTTATAATTCTAGAATATTAGTGCATCATAGTGAAAATAGGTTGAGGAAGCAACTAAAATGGCAAGAAATATAGCTAAGAGATATTTTATGGATAGTAAAGTTGATAAATACATAAATTTATTTTCATTCTTACTATTTTATTCATTCAAGGAACTAAAATTCCTCGATCAATTAGAATAGAATTATGTTTCAAAAATTTTGTCCCATATGGCGCAAAATTTTTGAAAGAAACCAATCATTTTGGTTGAAGAATTCAGTATAATTCTCGAAAGAACATTATTATTTTGGTTGAAAAATTTCAATAATTACATAAAAACCTGCTTTGGTTGATAAATAAATATAACTTATACTTATTTATCAACCAAATAATACATATATTTTTTATTTCAACCAAAATATTAAGATTTCTTCAAAAATTTTGTGCCATATGGAACAAAATTTTTGAAACATAATTCTATTCTAATTGGTCGAGGAATTTTAGTTTCTTGAATGCATAAAATAGTAAGAATGAAAATAAATTTATGTATTTATCAACTTTACTATCCATAAAATATCTGTTAGTTATATTTCTTGCCATTTTAGTTGCTTCCTCAACCTATTTTCACTATGATGCATTAATATTCTAGAATTATAACCGAGGCTTCAAAAATTTTGTCCCATATGGGACAAAATTTTTGAAACATAATTCTATTCTAATTGGTCGAGGAATTTTAGTTTCTTGAATGCATAAAATAGTAAGAATGAAAATAAATTTATGTATTTATCAACTTTACTATCCATAAAATATCTCTTAGCTATATTTCTTGCCATTTTAGTTGCTTCCTCAACCTATTTTCACTATGATCACTAATATGAAAGAATTATAACCGAGGCTTCAAAAATTTTGTCCCATATGGCAAAAAAATTTCGAAAGATGTTTCTATTCTTTTTGAAAAATAAAAACAAATAAATTTAAATATAATTTTTATTTTATGTATAAATGAAAACAGGTTTAAAAACAGTATAAGGAGTAAGATTAAATAGGTAGTCCTAAGCCATATATAAGTACTCCTAAATAATCCAATTTCTAACAACTATCCGACTATAGCCTTCAATATTTTATGTATATTTTGATTAAAATCCTCTTAATAAAATATGATATATGATTTTTTTGCTTTCAATTCCTTATAGACTTCACTCACCTTTATCGAATAAGAACAATAGCAAGCCATAAGACCATTATTTTTTTGATAAATTTTAGCCTAGATTCTCTTTCATTTTTTCACATCAATTTAATTCAATCCTATTTATAAGACAAAGAATTAACTTGAGAAATATCAAAACAAATCCAATAAATTATAAATATTTTCTTGTATAAAATTGTATTTTTCTTTATGTTTAGAATCCAATTCATTTTTTGCAAAAGTTCTAGAATATTAGTGCATCATAGTAAAATAGGTTGAGGAAGCAACTAAAATGGAAAGAAATATAGCTAAGAGATATTTTGTGGATAGTAAAGTTGATAAATACATAAATTTATTTTCATTCTTACTATTTTATGCATTCAAGAAACTAAAATTTCTCGACCAATTAAAATAGAATTATGTTTCAAAGATTTTGTCCCATATTTATCAGTTTGAAGCTAAACATATTTTTAAAATTTAATGTAAAATGTATGAATTATTGATTATAAAAATGATTTTGATTGATGAACATTTTTTTCAGAATCGATATCCCCATGCTTGAGTATTATACATCTAAAATGAAATTTGTATGTAGAAGTCAAGCAACATTTATGTCGAAATAAAATATCCATCAGTAAGTTTTCATATTGTAGTTAATGATTATTTATTAAGGCCCTAATAATCCAATATTTGTACCATTTCATAACGTGTGCTGTTCACGGCGACATATTTTATTATTTTTATGTTAATCAAATCTTCTACTTTAGAGGCTTAATTGTTTCTCGGAAATGCTTTTGAATCGCTCCTAAAGCGCATAACATATATTTTAAAAGTATATTACCAAAAGTCTCATCTTGATTCTGATAAATACCATTTTGATTCTGATAATACCATTTTGTTTATGATAGTTCCCATTTTGTTTATGATGGTTTCCATTTTGTTATTGGTTAGTGCCATCTTGAACCTGAAATGGTATAGTAGTTATTTTGTGATTCTTCGAATTGGAAGTTTAAATGGGAACACTAGCGTCATTCCTAACAAAAGAACTCAAAAAATTATCAAGCGAATCGAAAAGAAAGAATCCAGAAGTTAAAGAAGTATATCAAATCCGATATTATATTTAGGCGAGCGAAAAGCTTTTGAATTTATTAAAAACTTCAAAGGAAACAGAAGATAAACAATTGGCCGAAAGTAATATTAACTTAATTAAAAAATAGAGCTTAAAAATACCGAAAGTAGTTTTTCACCTTGGCAATTGGCCTGTGAGTCACAAAATAGCAAGCTATCTTATATTTCTGTCAACATCTTTCAAAGATTAATTCAATATTCCGCTTTACCTCCTGTAAAACAATGTATTTTATCGATTTATAGGTTCATTTAGAAAGCTTTATTAAAATATTAAGAAAGGTTTCTAAGAGCAGTAATCATGGCCAAGAAGTACAACTCAAAATACTACAATTATTTCCTTTATTGCTAAGTTCATATTATCATAATTTACACGGAGAGTTACTTAACAAGGTTCTTTTATATTATACTTATATTTATAGATTTTGACAATGTGCTTTACTTTGGTAAATACGCCAGATCCTATAGTCGAGCAAACGGCTTTTGCTACGTTAGGTCAAATTGTCGTCCTTATGTTTGAAAAGGTAAAAAAGATTGATTACAAGAACATATCAATTACTCAGTCTTCTAGCGATGGAAACATTTTAACGTCACCAAAATTGTCAGAAGATGCAAACATCCCAAATGATATGCCTAACTCCTTTTATAAATCTTCTTTCAAAGATGCATATTATCTCTTTCAAGTTATCTTCGACACTTAATTTATCTAGGATATTTGTTTATTAATCAATGAAGAGTCTCCTATACTTTTGAAGATCGATTTTATAGAGTTTCATTTTGGAATAGGTTTATTGGAAACTATTTTGAACACAAACAAGGAGCTCTTTTTATACAACGATGATTTCCAAATGGTACTTAGATCCAAGCTTTGTCCTGTTCTTATCAGAAAATTCTCCTTGGATTTGGATTCACAGGCATATTCTAGTAAATTTGAAGATAAATCAGTTGATAATATTTATCCAAAGAGTATAAAGCTTTGTAATCTGTTAAGAATAATACTATCTCAATTCGAACATGTTTTGGTATAATTTAATACATAATATGTAGCCTACTGAATGTGAAATATTTTGGACTTTATTGATCAAGCAAATTCCTATACCTATTTCGATGATAAAAAATTCGGAAAATGTCCATCAAGCAATCAATTCTTTGTGGTACTCAACTCTTTTATTAGAAGTGATTGATACATTACTCGATGATCCAACTATGATTATTAGATTGAATTCAGGATTCTCTAAAACTTCTAATCAAACAGCCAACGAGGCTAAAACTAATAGCAAAGAAAATAACGTTTTACTTGAATTGGTTAAGACAATTTCCCATTGTATAGAAGAACTTATTACTAATTCATCAGAAGTAAAGAATCCGGAAAAGATGTTTATTTATTCTCCTGAAGTCAAAAGCTCGTCAAGTGGTTCTTCCATTAATTATATTCTTCTGTATGAGTTTCAAAATATACACAAATCAAGATGTATAGACCAAAAAGAGAGATCTAAGCCTCCAATGTTATCACCGATATCCTTCAATTATTTACTCTTTCTTTTCTTAAAGTGTCAAAGTAAGATTATATTGACTATTGATCAACTTCCTGGTCCTACTATCGACTCGGTGTTAAAAATAAACTATAGAAGATCTTATCTATTGGTTTCTCCTAACATTAAAAGTGAATTATGCCTCCTTCTTTGGTCTTTTATTCTCACTTTTCATTCTCATCTTTTAACTTCTCCTAATATTTTATTTGAACAAGAAACTGCTGCTTGGATTGTCAACACTTTGAAAGTTTTTACTAATTTGTGTCTTCACTTTGATATCAAGACTTCTGTTGAGACTCTTTTGATTGGGATATTGCACAAGAATTCTATAATATCTTCAGATTCTTTAGATGAGCGCAATCCACTACATAAATATCTACCTTTAAGCAAAAGACCAGAATTGTTTATTTTTGCATTGATTGAAGTGACCAAATCATCATTTAAACAATTGAAAGAATTATGGATTGTTGTTTTAGATAGTTTACAACAAGTTTGGCATATAAAAACGGAAAAAGGTACTTTCTTATTTTTATCTTTAGGAACTAAATTTGGTGATATTAAAACCAACATTTCCAGCCTTTTTGATACTTTCACAGTAGAGAACATTCCAAATGCCAATAATGTATTAGAAGGACGGGATATTTATTATATAATTCAGGCGCTTTGTAGATTAGCTTTTGTAACTGTTTCATCTTCTTTTATTCCATACAATCATTCTTCTACTTCTGAAGTACCAAGTTGGGAAGCAAGTTTCAATATTTCTCCCTTAAACCCGGTTGGAAATTATGTAACTCAAGTTCTTGATATTTTAGACCGGCCTGGAATCGCTTTTTTGTTTTGACAAGCTCAAGCAAATTATTATACAGAATATGGGGTTGATAATTGATACTTCTATTTTGTATTTTGATGGTTCTAAAAATACTGAAGAGCCTGTATCTCAGAATATTTTGTTTTTATGGGCCTTGTCTAACTTACAAAAATTTGCAGATCCCTTTGAACATGTAGATAACATTATTCCTTTAACCGATTTACAACATCAAATATCAGTTATTTTTGATGAAATTATGGAATCTACATTTGATTACATATCAAAAATACACGATTATCCTACTAAGTATGATTTCTTTGAATTATTGCACACGGAAAAGAATTCAGACTTGAATATTGGATCATCCTTCTTTAAGGCTAACCTTTCTGAATTATGCTTGATGATTCCTTTCTATCATTTTATCAATCTTACTCAAATGGATAAATCAGACAATGTAAGCTCTTTTAATTGGTACAATAAGAATTGTAAAGATTTAGCTCAATTCTATCTGTCCTCCCTTTATCCATTTATCAAGCCTCCAGATAACGAAGTATCGTCGAATGAGGTGGAACCTATAGATTCTCAGATAATATTAGAAAAGCCTAATGTCAAGATATTAAGTCTAGGGATATTAAAAAAGACAATTTTGGCACATGGAAATATATTCTGCATATCGTGGCCGATCGTGTTTGATATATTTTCTTTGATTGCTCCAGGAAAGGATTTCAAATTCAAAGGGAGCTTTATGGACTCAGATCATGATGTCACCAATACGTTGCAAGAATTGCCAATCCAGAAGAATAAAACGAAAAATTCTTCAAATGATAAAGAAATGGATGTCAATAAATTGATCAAATTATCCTTTCCAACTTTACAGATTATAACTGAAGAATTCTTAATTTCTGTGTTATATTGGAACATTTATTTCTTTGCGATCAATCATTCATCCAACCTCAATTGGCTCAATAAGATTGTATTGATCGTTTATCGATATTGTAACCAAGTATACGATTTAAATATTTCATTAACAGCATTAGAAATATTATGGAATTTCCTAGACTTAATAATCAACAAGAACTCTGCGATGCTCGAAAACTCGTCTTCTTCGCCTAGACTGTTTGTTTCGAAACCAAATGATTTTTCAATCGATTATTTGGTCGATAATTATTGGATTGAGATTGATTTTAATTTACGTATTAATAAGATCAAGAATAACGACCCTAAATTGATTATCAAGGAATATATTAATCGAATATGGCTATGGACTATCAAAACTATGAGCGTATTGAGTTATCATGATCAACCAGAAATTAGACAAGGGGTCACCCATACTTTATGTAGGGTTATTCAGATCCAAGGCTCTAAAATAGATAATCAGATTTGGAATTCTTTAATATCTATGGTTTTGGAGCCTTTGATTAGCAATATCGACACCAAGTTTATCCAAACCACTGTCAAACCTGAAACCAATAATGAGGTAATAGATAATTCTACTAGTCAAGCTACTTTATCTGATGTCGTTCTATCCAATCAACCCAATCTTATTAAACAATGGACTGAAACTTTAAACCTAATAATATCGGGAATCACAGGCATGTTTATTCAATATTATAATCAATCCACTTATAAAAACTTTAAAGTAGATAATGAAAAGATGACGAAAATCAGGGAATTATTAGAAAATGGGTATTATATTGATAGTTCTATGGTTTCACCTTTAATTACAAAGTTGATCGAATTTGCTATTTGGAAAAATTCCTGGTTATGGTGGTTAGATAAATTGAAAAACTGGGCATCATTAGAATACCACAACATAGCGGAAAATGCACTCTCATCATGGTCTAATTTGATTAATCCTTGTTCGAATAATATTGATGAGATATCCTCTTTCGATGATTTTGTTTGCAAGAAGCATTGGGAGAATTGGCTTTGGATTGGTAATCTGCTTTTGGTTAATGAATCGGCCACTATGAATCTTAGTATCGATCAATCGGTTAAGAAAGAGATTCACGAACTTCTCTATCCTGCTAATCCATATGAATCAGAGATCCAAGTTGAGCAATCTAAGAAGAAATTGAAATTGAACAAAGTTAACACTATTAAATACATCGAATTATTTGAAAGCATTTATGAAAAGTACATTATGATTATAAGTGATGATTTCTATATTTTATTATGGAATGATTTATTGACTGTATTCGAAGCATTGATCCTTAACAATTCTACCGATTTACCTTCATCAATCGAAAAGAAAACCAAATCGGATGAATTGGATTATTTAAGCTGGAATGGGATAGAATGGGGCTTAAACTCTATTCATTCGAAAATATTCACAATCATCAAATTGATATTAGAGAATTGTAATAAAGAAGGTGGTAATCAGAAGAATCTTAGGACGATCAATCTGTTCATGTTACAATTCGTTTGTAAATTAATTATTCTCCCTTTTATCCAACACCAAAAATTACTCAAGTTTTCTAGCGACAAGTATTTTATAATTGTAGAGCCAACCCATCTTGATCATAAATATAAATTTATCAACCAATTATGGTGTTTTGGTCCTTTAGCTTATCACGTACTTAATTGGCTTCACTCCAATCTTAAAAATATATTCGTGCATAGTTATTTATTCAAGAACGACACAGAAGAAGGATTTAGTATATTCGAAGTCACTATTCATGTATCTTATTGAGCTTAATCTTTTAGGCTTTGATTATTCCGATTAACTTCAAAAAATTGGATATTCCAGATGTTGCTTATTTATATGTAGATGAGATCCCATCGAATATTTGGAGATTATCATCGCAATGCATCAGCCATCTCCTTGATGTCTCCATTCCATTTTTCAAATATTCTAATCAAGCGTTTTTGTCTTTCGTCGATGTGAATTTGATTTATAAGATGGTGGTCATGTTATCAGAAATCGTTTTCAATTCTAGGTACCTCAATCTCAATCCAAAACTTTAGAACTAACCCGAAAGCTTTATCCCTGATCCCATTGAAAGAATTGACTTTGGATGAAGATGAAGATATTGAACTGATGGTGAAAATATTTTTCTATTTTATCAAAAATTTCTCTATCAAAATAGATGTTGATAAATATCGAAAAATTTGTGATAATTATCGTCTTATTCCAGTTGATGTGAAGCATAATGATCTATTGTCGACTGTTATTTTGGATTATTTGGCAGAAGTCATTGACTTGAAAATTAATGATGGACCAATGGTGATTAAACAAGATCCGCTTTTACAAAAAATCCCACAGAGTATAACAAGAAAAGAGAAGTTATCATTCTCTTCTTTAAAATGTCTCATCTCCCTTACTTTTACTATCGATCAAAGTATTCTTTCCCAATATCATAACCTTTTAATAGAAAATATTTTGGCTAGGAAGTGGTTTGCTAGTGATGATATCAATGACACCATCAAAAACAATGCTACTAATAATTCTATCTCTTCCAATCTAATCCGATGGAATGAGAAATGGGATGTCTATTTATTACGAAACGAACTATCATCTCCCGAAATATCCTCAATGGCATGGAAGATATTGATAGGAAAGTGCTTATCTTGCATGCGATTAGTCACCGATATCTCCTTAGATAACCATAGTTTGCCGAGGTACTTCAACTAACTGTTTATTATTTTTAGAGGTTTGAAAGACCAGTTGCGTATTTTGTTAAGCTTTTTATCTACCACTGACCTTGATGCTCAAAAAGAATATAATAATCGATCGGATTTGAGGGTTTGGTTTAGGCCACTTTATTCTTATTTATGCAATGCCTTGATTAGTCCCTTTCAAGATAAGGAAATTAATTGGTTTTGTGCACATGTTTTAAAGAATTGGGAATCAGTCATTTTTGGGCATATTTGATCCTATTCATTAAAATTTTATATTTCGCTTTCGTAGATAATCTTTAGGGTGCTCAATATTTTTTGAAAATAAACAAACACAAGCAGCTTCTCACTAGGTCTTCGCTACACTTAGGGCCAAATTCGAATTTTTGTTATATTTTGTACTAAACTTCATTTACAATTTGCCCTATGTCTTTATATTAAAATGAATAGTTATATTTATTAAATAAATAATAAGAGGTAGTTTCATGTCTATTATCTCTGCTATGTTTGGATTATTTCAATTCGATAACCCATCAGCACTCTTTATTTTTTGAATAAGTGCGCTGTTTATATGGGAC
Organism: Holacanthella duospinosa; assembly: GCA_002738285.1. Lineage (NCBI taxonomy): Eukaryota > Metazoa > Arthropoda > Collembola > Poduromorpha > Neanuridae > Holacanthella > Holacanthella duospinosa. The sequence continues at coordinate 1,163 of NIPM01001118.1, read as the reverse complement.
AAAATTTTCGAAAGATAGTTCTACTCTTTTCGAGAAGACAAAAAGGCTAATAAATACTTAAAATATAATATTTTATAAATTTATTTTAAAAATAATAAATATAAAACAATTTAAAATGAAAGCTAATTTAAAGATAGTGTAATATGCAGGATTAAATATCAAGAGGGAGGGTGTACTCGGCCCCTAAGCCATAAATAAGTACCCCTAAATAATCCACATTTTACAACTATCCGACTCATGCTTTCAATATTTTATGTATATTATTATTAAAAAACCTCTTAATTCTTGAGGCAAAGCATCTTTTAGGTGTATACAATGTTTCTCTAGTGTCTTTTTTTGATTCATCTTTTGGTTCAAATTCCTTGTAATCCTCATTAATTCTTGTCAAATAAGAAAAGAAACAAGAACCTTTTATAAATAAGAATGAAATGTTCTTTTTAAGTCATTAAATTTCATTTTTTTTGATAAAATTTGGTCTAGATTTTCTTTCATAAACCTCAAAGAATACATTATTCCAGTGCTTAAATTTAAATTCATTCTCAAATGCTTCTTTTAGCTCATAAACATTATTGATTTCATATTTGTAATCAATTGTTTTAAAAACTATGCTAAGTTTGCCAAACATTCCATCTACGTCACTCTTACCATGATGCTCACCAAAAAAGTTAACGGAGATATTGAGACTGTACTTATCAGATAAATTCTTCTCATTATAAAGGAACTCTTTAGACCTAAAATGAGGTCCACAATCTGTGAATACATTGACAAATTCATATCCTAAACCCTTTAAATGGCCAAATATACGATCCAAAGCCTCAGAAGAAAATAGTGAATCATGGGATAATATTTCCGATAATAGATTCATATAATGTCTCAACACTGATCCATTATTTTTAAAGATTAAACATGCACCTAAACATGTAATCTGTCTCTTTTCGAAAAAGTCTTGACCAACTTCATGACCACCATAAGATAACTTGAAATTCTCCTTATAGTCAAGTATAAGGATACAGGACTTGTCACTTAAATTATCTTTTAGAAGATTAAATTGTTCTTTTTGATTTTCTACCACCTGACGATGCATTTGATGTATTTCTTTGGTTTTAATAAATTCCTCTTTTTCTTCAACACTTAATGATGAGTAATTTCTTTTTAATATGTTT
>NIPM01001117.1:0-28085 GCA_002738285.1 Holacanthella duospinosa | reverse complement strand
CTTACTCATTCATGAATTACCATTTAAGTTCGAATTTCCCAAACACTGAATCACTTTTGACGGGCAGTGTAATCCTGGGAGAAGTTCTGGGATAATTCATAAGTAATTAGTTGAATCAGCTGGAAATAGTGTCTATAAACTAAATACAGTCAAACGTTTAGTTACTAAGCTTAAGAGAGGCTATAATGTTGTCGAAGATAGCCGAGGAGGCGATACAAGTGATACCTCGAAAAAAGAAAATGTACTAGATTAAATTAAAGATTTGTTCCCAAACTATAACATGGCCTTGCCTCGAACTTTCCATGCGGTGGAATTGTAGTAAAACAACAGTATTTCGATATTTAACAGAAGATTTGAAAATGAAAAAAGTATTAAGTAAATGGGTACCTCATTTTCTCACTGATGAACAAAGAGAACACAGAGTGTTAGCATGTAAAAACATTATGCAGCTCTTATCAAGACAAAATAACTTAACTAATCGAACTTTGGCAATAGATAAAACTTGGGTGTCTTTATACATGCAACCCCAACGTGACCAGATTCGATCTTGGAGAAATAAGAATGAAGACCCACCTGAATTTGTACTTCAATCTAAATTAGAAAGAAAGAGAATGTTAATACTAAAATGGATTTTCAAGGCGATTCCTATTATAAGTTCTGTATTCCTAAAGAGACTGTAACTTCAGATGTCTATAAAATCTTCCTAATCCAATTATTAGACAAATGGTTACCTGATAAGAAATTCAAGGTGCCTATAATATTACATGATAATGCTAGGTCAATAAATCAAATCTTATAAAGCAGTATTTTATTGATGAAAATATCCGGGTTTGGGATCATCCTCCCTATAGCCCTGATATTAGCCCACCTGATTTCAATTGTTTTGTGCAATTAAAGAGGAAGTTAAAGGAGAATATTTACGGCGATTGGAATGACCTGGAAATTCATCTAGAAAGTGCAATTCAGGAGCTTAATGCTAAAAGTTTTATGAATGGTATCCAGAAGTTACCAGAAAGATGGAGAAGTAAATAGATGCAGAAGGTTCTTATATATAAACTTCTAATTTTATATCTTTTATAGTAAATTTTTATTTAATTTTTTTCGAGTGTATCTTTGCTCGGAACGCCCTAATACAATGACATAACAATCATATCATGAATCGACTTATGAAAGAGCTTGAAAGTTGATTTTTTAGAAAAAGCAAAACTATACTATTTCAGGTCCAAGATGACACTTACCAATAACAAAATGGTATTATCAGAATCAAAATGGTAATTATCAGAATCAAAATGGGACTTTTGGTAATATGCTTTTAAAATATATGTTATGCGCTTTAGGAGCGATTCAACAGCATTTTCGAGAAACAATTAAGCCTCTAAAGTAGAAGATTTGATTAACATAAAAATGATAAAATACGTCGCCGTGAACAGCACACATTATGAAATGGTACAAATATTGAATTATTAGGGCCTTAATAAATAATAATTAACTACAATATGAAAACTTACTGATGGATATTTTATTTCGACATAAATGTTGCTTGACTTCTACATACAAATTTCAATTTAGATGTATAATACTCAAGCATGGGGATATCGATTCTGAAAAAAATATTCATCAATCAAAATCATTTTTATAATCAATAAATCATATATTTACATAAATTTTAAAAATATGTTTAGCTTCAAACTGATAAATATATGTTGACATTTTATCATGCTTAAGCTAGGGATCTATTTTTTCAATATTTTCCAAAAACAAGGTGTTAATAGGAGTTTATTTTTTTATACATTCGACTTATGTCTGGTAAAATATATATTAAAATCTGTATATAATTTAATGCAAGTATCAATTTTTATGAAAATAAATGTTGAACGGTACATAAGTTCTTATTTAAAACATCATTAAAATAGTTTTAGAAGTCATTTTTCCTAGAAATTAAATCAAGTGTAAAAGGTTAAAGTTAATTTAAAAAAAGTATATTAAAAGAAACTTAAAAGACCATATCTGCCATATTTAGAGCGTCAGGTATATATCTTTGTATATGCGCAATATACCTCAAACAGTTAGCAATAGTAATAAATGAAGCAATATTGTTGTTACTTATGTTTTCTAACCTTTGTCGTCGATATTCAGTTTGGTTTAGATTTTTACGATCTTCTCCTATCAAAATGTCTCTCATTTGAGCACTTAATTCGGTTTTAACTGATGCTTTAAATGCAGACCAAGCTGCCTCTATTGCATTGAACATATGGGAATAGAGTGCAAGTCTTAATAGACGATGATGAGAGAATTCTTCTTCTAAAAATACGTCCTCGATCGAGCTATGGCATGGTGCATTATCAATAATTAGCACCACTCCAGATTGGTAATGATTTTGTGCACTTAATGTCTGTTTTTCAAACTCATTTGCTTCTGGTTTTTTGAAAGCCCCTCTTCTCAATTCATAATGTATTAAACCTGCAGTCACTATTGCTCCTATTACATGAATATTCTCTCCTTTAATTCCTGCAGAAATAGTAGAGCACCTATCTCCTTTTAATGATCTACCTTTTTTGCGAGAAGTGAAGACATTAAAGTTTGTTTGATGCATGAAAATCAGAGTATGTTTATCAGCTTGATAATGGAGCAGTTCCTCTACAAACTGGCGTCTTTTGGTCTTATTGGTGTCATTGTTGGCATTTTTGGGTTCACGTCTAGCATCTTTAAGAGTAAATAAAAACCATCTTAATTGGATCTTATACATTCTTTAGATACTTCGAGTTCAAATTCTTCGAATAATAACTCTTTTAATCCTCCTAGTGTAAGTTTAGGGGTTTCTTCTATTGCCGCTGACATGAATTCTTTATGCTCATCTAATATTTTAACATTTCTAGCGCCACCATGTGGCCGTTTAACCTTAGATTGTATCTTTACCCACATGTAAATAGTCGTCTTTTTGATTCCCAATATTGCAGCCAAAGTTCTCCAATCACCACCATTATTATAAACAGCTAAAATTTGCGATTTTGCTAGTTCTGATTCTTTTTTCTTTATATAAACCATATTTTGTTTACTTTTAGTTAATAGTAAAATAAACTCTAGCCCCTTTTTTAATTTGATTACTTTAAATCCCTATTAATTTACTCTTATAATATATCCATTTAATCAGACCCGACTAATTTGAATATATGGGACAAAATTTTTGAAAGAAACCAATCATTTTGGTTGAAGAATTCAGTATAATTCTCGAAAGAATATTATTATTTTGGTTGAAAAATTTCAATAATTACATAAAAACCTGCTTTGGTTGATAAATAAATATAACTTATACTTATTTATCAACCAAATAATACATATATTTTTTATTTCAACCAAAATATTAAGATTTCTTCAAAAATTTTGTGCCATATTGAATAGAATTGGCAAAAAATAAAAAATAAAATCTATTTTTAGCCTTCAACCAACATTTATGTTAATGAATCTTTAACTAATCTCAAATATAAAATGTGCTAAACTCTAAATTTAAATAAATATAAGCTATTTATTCCCCGATATAGCCATTATGGTAGAGATTTTAATTTTAATGTCATTATATCATTACTAATTATAATTTTTATAATCATATGGCACAAAATTTTTGAAGAAATCTTAATATTTTGGTTGAAATAAAAAATATATGTATTATTTGGTTGATAAATAAGTATAAGTTATATTTATTTATCAACCAAAGCAGGTTTTTATGTAATTATTGAAATTTTTCAACCAAAATAATAATGTTCTTTCGAGAATTATACTGAATTCTTCAACCAAAATGCTTAGTTTCTTTCAAAAATTTTGTCCCATATTTATATTTAAAAGCTATATAAGGTAATTATTTAATGATGTATTCAAAACAATAAAATCACATAAAATTTTCAATCAATGAAAGTTATGAAGTTATAAGTCTCATTTTAGATTTGAAATTCTTTGTAATATTTTTTATTGATTATAAAAATGATTTTGATTGATGAATATTTTTTTCAGAATCGATATCCCCATGCTTGAGTATTATACATCTAAATTGAAATTTGTATGTAGAAGTCAAGCAACATTTATGTCGAAATAAAATATCCATCAGTAAGTTTTCATATTGTAGTTAATTATTATTTATTAAGGCCCTAATAATTCAATATTTGTACCATTTCATAATGTGTGCTGTTCACGGCGACGTATTTTATCATTTTTATGTTAATCAAATCTTCTACTTTAGAGGCTTAATTGTTTCTCGAAAATGCTGTTGAATCGCTCCTAAAGCGCATAACATATATTTTAAAAGCATATTACCAAAAGTCCCATTTTGATTCTGATAATTACCATTTTGATTCTGATAATTACCATTTTGATTCTGATAATTACCATTTTGATTCTGATAATACCATTTTGTTTATGATAGTTCCCATTTTGTTATTGGTAAGTGTCATCTTGGACCTGAAATGGTATAAAGTAAAATGAATCAAAAAGGAAGCGAGATAATTGCCAAAATACTCAAAGAATTAAATACCGAAGTAATATTTGGTTTAGTAGGAATACCTGTTATAGATGTATTTTTTATAGAAGTTACGGTTTTTAGGTTGCCGAAGCTACTAGATCTTCTGGTATAATATTTATCGCTTGTAGAAATGAGCAAACTGCTAGTTATGCAGCAGCAGCTTATGGTAAATAAATCTGAATTTTTTATTAATATAGGATATCTTAACCAGAAACCAGGAGTAACAAAGACATTTTTAATAAATTTCATAATTAGGTTTGTTTAGTTGTATCTGGTCCTGGTCTAGTTAATGGTATTTATACTCTTTTCAGTTAAAATTTATATAGCTTTAAGTGGTGCTCATCACGCGCAATTAAATACATGGGTAATCTCTATTTGTTCTTTTAATATTTTAGCCAATGCTTCTAATAGCTGGATCTTGTAAAACTCAATATGTAACATATAGTTTCATAATAAATTAGGTTGGATTAGGAGGATTTCAAGAATTAGATCAATTGAAAGCTGTGAAATTATATAGGAACTATAGTGCAAAAATCGAAAAAACGAAAGACATTATGGAAAATTTTATTGATGCTTATAAGAAATCTTTATTTCCTATACCTGGTTGTTCTTATATAGATTTGGTATCATATTTTATTATTTATTGATTAGCCAGATGATTTTATATCCAACAGATTCGATTTTGAAATTTCAGATAGCCAAGTCTCATTACCCGAGACAAAAACTGAAGATTGGGATTTTGAAAAGTTTATCGATTCAATCAAGAGTGCGAAATTTCCTTTGTTGATAATCGGTAAAGGGTATTTTATACTCGATTTATTTTTATAGAGCGTGTTATTGTCAAAATGATGAATCTCTTAACGAATTCATAAAATTGTCTGGTATTTCATACATCACTACACCTATGGCCAAAGGAGCCATTAAGCCGGATCTATCGAGGTATAATTTGAATTCATGTAGGTCCAATGCATTTAAAGACTCTGATTTGATCATTATAATGGGTGCAAGGTATATTACCTCAAAGTTTATTTTAAGATTGAATTGGATATTGTCATTTGGATCGAAGTTTTTTAAAAATGCAAAGATCGTTCAATTTGATATAAACATTGAAGAAAAAGGTATTCAACATAATTTATTGTTAGATAAAAGTTTGAAATGTATGGAAATGAACAATAATGACAAGAATCATTTTTGGTTTGTTCGTTGTGACTTGAAAATTCTTTTAAATGAGATTAATACAAAATTCTTGAAATTGCTAGAGACTAATTATAAAGGAAAGATTACAGAGAAACTTGAAACATATTTCCACCCTCTGATCAAGAATAATAACGAAAAATTGAATAAGAAAATAAGAAAAAGTGAAGGAAAATATGAACTTAATCATTATAATACGATTAATAAAATCAATGAAATTATTAATGGTTACAAAGAAATTAAGCCATTTTGGATTATAGAGGGTGCTTCTACCTTCGACGTCTCAAGAATATTGATCGAATCGAAACATCCGAGATTGATGCTAGACCCCGGAACAGGAGGAACGATGGGTTGTGCAATGGGATATGGGTTAGCAGCCTATATGACACATAACAAGCCTTTAGATAAACAAGAGGGGTTTAGAGTTGTTATGATTTTAGGAGATTCTTCATTTGGTTTCTCAGCTATGGAAATTGAGACGTTTATAAGATATAGGTTTTATCCTATTATTTGTATTGTCAATAATAGTGGTATTTATCATGGATCGCACGAGATTGGTTCTGATATTAATCTTTTAGATATCCCAACTAATGCACTCTCCCCTTTTACTAATTATCATTTCTTTGCTGGTATTGTTGAGGAACATAAAGGGTTCGGTGTTTTGGTTAATGATGAAGTTGGGTTGGAAAATGCGCTTCATGAGGCGTTAAATCAAAAGGACAATTTATGTATCCTAAACATCATAATTGATCCGGCACCATTAGCACAAGTAACCTCGTTAAATTTTCATGAACATTTTACTAGGGATTCTATACGATTGGTGGAAGTAATAAATAATACTTATTTTATTTTGTAATATTTCACCATTCCTTCATAATAAAATTCAAGTCGATTGAGCTTGATCAAAGCCAATAAAATCAATGACGTCTTCCCAGTCGCGCCTATGCAAAAGATCGATCATCATCAGGTTACCTAGTCCGATTTCTTCATCTATTTCTTCCAAGTTAAATATATCCCATGGTTTGTCGGGATGAAAATCTTTCTTATCTATAATAGTAAGTTTTGTGACTAACCTAAAGCTCGTTCATTGAAATCTCGTACAACTTGATTCAGAAACTAAAAATAAATCATGGATCAACTAAAATACGTTTAAACTAATTTGGGAATTCAGATCAGGATGTCTTTTTAATTCTAATTCAGTGATAGATCCAATCTTTTTATATTCTTTAATTTCATGATTTAATTTTGTCTTTTTATATTTTTGTTCAACTTCTTTAAATGTAGGAACCTTAGAGACATTTAAAGAATAATCAACTTTAGATCCAACTTTTGGGCTAAATAATTATGTGTATATTCATACGTAAAAGGACTTGAAGCATTAGATAATGACATTTTATTTTCTATAAGTTTGATTTCAAGTTAGGTTACTTTTGAACATTTCTAAAGTTGCTTTTGAGATACCAAATCCTTCTAATTCTGGCGTATCAGGCTCAACCTCCAAATTATTTTGATTAGTTCTTAATGGTGAATTAATGCCACTCAAAATACCACTTTCTAATACCTTACTTTCGATGCCAATGTTTGTATTAGAATTGATGAATGCAATTTCGCTATCGGATAAAAAGCTTGATAATAAATTGTTGTTAGTAGGATTAGTTGGTGTTTTATAACCTAAAAAAACCATTTTGTGTTCAATTTCCAATAAACCTTTTTCGATCTAATAATATAAATTAATATAAAACCTTTTCATAAAAATCATAATGTTTATCTGATGATACGTTCTGTTTTAAATAATCCTTATTTAAATGTTTATACAAATCGTCAGCTTTCAAATGAAGCTTATTCAAGAAATTAGAAGATATAATATCGTTATTCATAAGTGTGTATCTAATTTATTTATCGGAGTTTTATTTACTGTAAACCATTTATATTTTCGTCAATTTGCTTGCTAGTTTCGATAAGCTTTTTGAAATAAGCTTCCATCCTAAAAATCAAAAATTTTTCAGAAAAGGGCCCCTTTGAATTATAAGGTTAAGAAAAACGGATCTTACAATAAAAAGTTACATTGGAGTAATCTAACATTTAATCTGAATCATAGAAAAACTCCATTTTATATGGTTATTTGTGTTCCATTTTTTATTTCCTCACCAGTGATTGCCAACACTGAATCTTTTTCTAGAGCAGAAACGATAAAGACTTGAATACCTAAACCAAGATCAACGATATTAAATGCAGAAGACAATTTCGAAAACATTTTACCGGTAACATCAAAAGGGCAATCCGACTTATCTTCTATGAATAAATCTCTATTGTTTGATTTGATATATTTAATCAAATCTTGTTTATGATTTTTTGGTGGCCATGATTTATAAACTCCGTCAACGTTAGTTAAGAAAATACACCTTGAAGGTTTCAATAACTTAGATAGCTCAAACATTATTATATCTCCACTTAGTATAAATGGTCGACCTTGTTCATCTAAAATTACATCTCCATGTAAAATTGGTATTAAACCCAAACTTAAACTTTTTATTATATTTTCAGTTACCAAATCCCAATTTATAATCATCTTATTATTGTAATCTAAAATTCCATAAGTTGGAATAGATATAGCAGGCACATTGTGTTTCGTAATTAAGTGATTGAGTAAAATTAAATGTAATTTCGATACTGACAACCTTGTTTTCGTTATACCTTCTTTATTATCTTTAGTAAATTCCTGGTTATCAGAAGATGAATTTACAGACTTTATTCCATACTTCTTAGCGCAATGATGACCAAAAGAACCAGCTCCATGAATGATTATTAAATGGCAATTGCGGGTTAATAAATTTTTGTAAGCTTCAAAGATATTGAAAAATATTAAATCTAAATTGTGATCATTATTTAAGGTCTCTTCTTTACTTTTATCGGTTAAACTAGCGCCACCTATCTTTACAATTACAACATTCATTCAATTCAATTCACTAAATTTATGTTTTGTAGTCGAAAAATCAACACACTCAAAAGAACAATTAGCAATAAAGTAGATGCGCTACTATTATGTTACAACTCTGAATTAGAATTAAGTGAATATGGACAAAAAGTATCAACTAAATTTCAATTAGATTTGAAATCCATTTTGAAGAATACCGATGTGAAGGGGAAATTCTTAGAACATAGAGTATTGTTTAATTTACATCAAGATTTGCCATCGAAAATTGCTTTTATTTGTATCAATAGAAGTTCGAGTGATAGTTTTAGAGAAAATATCAGACAAGCTGTACATTCCAACGATTTGATTTTTTGTTAGGCTGCTAAAGGAGTTAATGTTTTAACAGATTTGGGTGCCAAGAATATTTGGTTAGACAACAGTTACAACTCTAAACGTACCAACTATTCTCATTAATATTTGATTTAGTATTAGCTGAAGGATCTCATTTGGGACTTTATAAATACGATAAAAGAAGCTTCAAAAAAGATGATGATACAAAAGTAAAAGTACAATTATGCGACGAATCGTTTGAAACAGTCAATGATAAAGATACTGAATGGGTAAGCGGTATAATTTATGCAGAATCGCAGAATCAAGCTAGGAAATGGATGGATACCCCAGCGAATCTATTAACGCCAACAATTTTTGCAGATCAAGTTGTCAAACTCTCCAAAGGATTGAAGAATGTTAAGGTTGAAGTTAGAGATTTGAAATGGATTATTGAAAATAAGATGGGAGGGTTGATAGCGGTTTCACAAGGATCAATTGAAGAACCTAAATTAGTAGAAATCTCATATCAAGGAACATCATCGAGTAAAGATGCCATCGCTTTAGTTGGAAAAGGTTTGTATTGACTTTGATTTTTTGTAGGAGTTACTTTTGATTCGTATAATCTGACAAATAATATTTTAGTGGCGGTATATCGATCAAACCCTTTAGTAATATGCATCACATGAAAGCTGATATGGGCGGAGCAGCCACTGTAGTATCAGCTATTATAGCAGCTAGTAAATTACGATTGAACTCGAATGTGAGGGGATATATCCCATTATGTGAGAATATGCCTAGTAGCAAAGCGGTTAAACCTGGGGATGTCGTTCGGATGATGAGTGGGAAAACCGTCGAAGTTTTGAATACTGATGCCGAAGGGAGATTGATTTTGGCAGATGCTATTTGGTATGCAAAACAATTGCAGTCCAAGATCATTGTTTCAGTAGCCACTTTAACGGGGGCCATGATGGTCGCTTTGGGTACCCCTTACTCGGGAGTTTTTGCTACTTCAAATCGGCTTTGGTCGGTATTAAATGATTCGGGGTTAATTACTGGGGATAAATTTTGGAGAATGCCGTTCCATCCTAGTTATTTAAATAGAATCAATAAGTCCGACGTTGCTTATTTGACTAATATAGGTTCTGGTGGTGGTGGTGGTGCTTGTTCCGCAGCTGAATTTTTGAGGCAATTTTTGGTTCCAGATAATAAAAATGGAGTAAAAGATTTGGATTGTGATTGGAATCAAGATCAATTGGACGTTGAATACGCCCATATCGATATTGCTGGAGTTATGGAGTCGCTTAATGAAACAACTTATCTTTCTAAAGGAATGTCTGGTAAAATCGCCATTTGTTGATCTCTAGGACGTCCTACAAGATCCTTAATTGAATTTATTCATCAATCATCAATTAAGAGTGATGCCCAATAAATTCATAAATGGAGAAATAAAATTTTAAAAAGCCAAATCAGCTACTAGCAACGGACAACTTTCTCAAATGCGTCATAAAGCCTTGTAGATTAACATCATCAGTAAAAATAGTCTGCCCCTCGGCACCAAACTTATCCGAATTATGAGTAGTCGAAGGGTTAAGTTTGGAAAGCAAAAACCTAGCTTGAGAACCACCTTGATCACAAATAATATATCGAGGAATTGGAAATCTTTCCCCCAATAATTCCAACGAATCAACTTGAGGTGCCAATAAGAGCTGCTTAAAATTTTCATAGCCAGGTTGATCTTGATAATTAGCCTTGCGCCATTGTGCTATAGTTTCTCCATGGAATATCAAGAGATGGAAATAAGTGTCCAGCAACAAAATATGGTCTGGTTTAATTGATACCGAGTCCAATAAAACAGGACTAGGTTCTTTATCAAAGGAATAAGAAGTCAACGTAGGTTGAATCATAATCAATGAATTATTGACATCTTCTCTATTCAAAACATGTCTAAAACCATAAAAAATAGGGAAACCTATAAAAAGCAGTTTCATCGGGACTATTATTAAAGACTTGCATAAACTGCGATCTTCTCAAATAAAACATAAACTGTGGATAGATGGAAAACTGATTCGAAAGTTTAAATGAGTTGGGATCATCAGCAATATATTGAGCAACTTTCTGACATAATCTGATCAACATTCTATCCAACCATCTTAAAACATCAGGCCCATCATCTAATTCAGATTTAAATACCGCAACTCTGGACATTAATACAGCCGCAGCTTCTTGATCAAATGATCCTTGCAATTCTGGTGCCCCTGGTTCTACCCAACTATACAATTAGCAATTGGAAATACTTTCGTGCTATGGTAGTAACTCTCAACCTAAACTGCCCACTAGAGTGTTGATATTTAGTCAAAAATTGGATCAATCCTCGAGGCCCCAATTGAACACCTTGAGCTTGCTAAAAATAAGTAAATCTTTGAAACCTGATTAGCCACTTCAAAATACAACGCAACAGTAGAATTTTTGTTAATACTCCCGAACTTCCAAGATGAAGTGCCGCCTACTCCTATTTCCTATTTGATAAATTTGTTTCATATACCGTAGTTCCAACACAAGTCGATTTCAATTGATTAGAAATTCCAGGGCCGATCATACCACACACTTTCATCTCTTTACAAGTCTAGAAAGATGAACCCGACAAATAATAAACTTGAACATCGAAATTCGCATTAAAAGCCATGTTCAAAAACCCATTTTGGTCCTTATCAAACAACTTTTGGAAGCTTTGCTTAAAGATGGCCGTATTAAAAGCATCGGACAAAACGATTGAACCGCCAGTTAAATTAGACAAAGAATGCATTTCGCTTAGTCCAACTTGATCTAAACAACCACAGAAAATATCAATAGCATGTGCATTAGCTGCTGCTTTCTTAGCCAACGTTTCATAATGCTAATCAAATCAATCTTTTAGGCTGTTACTTTCACAGCAATCCTATAATATTTCGTGTTGTCTTTTTCAATATCATGATGGGATCGAATAGGCTCTCTTTTCTCAACCGCCACTATTTGACCAGGACCAATAGTCGCAGCTCCACCAACAAACAACATGATCCTCGCTCCAGTGTTAGGAAAAGCCGACTATAATAAAGAAATCAAATCTATAGGTAAAATACTTCTAATAATTGAACAGCTACACTTACAGCCACACCTGTACATCTTTTAGGTCTTTTATCGTTTGGCACTGGCCATGGATCAGGAAGGAGATTTTCCACTAAAGTAGAAACCGTATACTCACATTGTTGAACAGTTTGCAAGAATCTACTAGCGCCAAACCCTTGTTGTTGTTGATTTGGTCTTTGTTGCATCCCTTGGCCGCCTCCAATTCCAAGCATGTCCGAGAATTTCTTAGCATCAATATCCTTGGCGCCCTGAAATACATACGCCTTTGGACATTCTTGGAACCCAATCTCGTGCAACTGCACCATCGCACCAAACGTGACTAAACCAATTATAGCGTTTGGTGGTAACAAACTTAGACTTACAACTATGGTATCTTTTAAAGCTCGTAATTCGTCTAATTCCAAACAAGTATCAATGACATACATAAAGACGAGTGGATATTGTGCCCCTCGTTGATAAGTGTATTCAATAGTGGAATATTTCGGTAATAATTCTGCCGGTAGATTAGTTTGATTTATATCTTTATAATGAGGTGGAAACCCATTTCTAGCTAAACAGAAGGGACAAATCCACATCTTCGCCCTGTAATCTATTTGACTATAAGCCCCAAATTAGAGGGTGGGGTACCAGAAATAGTTCAAAATGCCCTTACATGGCAGTTTACACCCAATAGGTTCGTATAATACAGGCGGTAAATCAAGTCTATCTTTTAATGGGGTGTAAAGACAACTTATTGGTACTACTATTTTCGAGGCTTCACTCTTGGTGCTGGGGAAACAGTTCCATGAAAACCGTATTCCATCTTGGTCTTCAATGTCTTCAAAATTCATAAATGACGTGGAAATTTTTTCGAGTAAATTGTTGATTTTAGGTCTTTGGATGAATGCAAATAGATTGAATATACAAAAAGATTCTTTTTATTAGCTTGATTTTATTGTAAAACAACGTAGCTACCGTGTTTCTCATATGAAAAGCACTACCCTAAATAGAAGCCTATGGAATATTATTTTATTAAAAAAGATATAACTATGTGACCAGGTAAAAACTATTCACGTCAATACAAGCCCTACCCATATTAGAAGCCCTATGGGCTTCTATTGAATTTCTATTTTTGGATGCTCAAATAGAAGCCCCAAATTTAATATGAGAAACACGGTACATAACTTTTTCTCTACTGACTTCTATAGAAAAATTACAAAAAGTCGAAACTTTGATCAAGAATGACACACTTATGAACGTTCAATCAAGAAATGCAAAAATTGGTGGAGGCCTGTAGATTCATTTTTTGTTTAAAAATGTAAAATCTCATTGATTGATTTATGAAGCTTAGTTCTTGGTATAATTCCTGTTCAAAAAAATTAAAAATCAGACTGTAATATCGCCGCCAGATGCTATTACTGATATCTTATCTGGAACCAACGCAGTCACACTTAAATCATGTGCTTTTCTGGTTCCCAAAAATAAACAACTGTTGGACTCTCAAATATTCCAACCTGGATCGCTTTTGAATCATGAAGCCTCTGATTGATTTAAGACACAGCGAATCCTCTTTTTAGAATCTTTTATTTCAATAAAAATTGATACAAACACTGTTTTATTGCCTAAGGCACATCATAGGCCCTATCTGTATTTTTAAAATAAATCCTAATATTTTTGGATAATAATTAGAAAATACTTTTATTTGAATTTATCTGTGAAATTCTAATTTCCCAAAATTCGTTCTAGTTCCTTGGAAAAATAAGGAGTGGTCCCTTATTCGTGTCCAATTTTATAAATTTAAATACAGACAAATTATGTGATTTTTGAATCACAAAATCACACACATTAAATAAAAATTATTATTATTTATTAAATTAAAGAAATAAAATTTTAATAACCTTTATTTTTAAAGAATGAGATCGATTGAAAATCAAAACAGGGTAAATACAATCTGTCACTATTAACGAAAATATTGCTTCTAAAAAGTCGATTAGACACTTTAAGTACAAAAACTATACATAAGGCTGTAAATAGATTCGAAGAAATAGGTACTCCTATTTATAAAAAAAGTCCAGGTCGTCCTACTAAAAAAGCACTTCTACAGTATTTTTCACGTTTTCTGCGCACTTTTATTTTCACTTTTTCTGCGCAAAATCATGCACATTTTGGAAATTGTGTACATTTTTAAAAAATTTCAATACATTATATAAATTAAAGGGGACTTATAAGACTAGGGAACTATTTATTGACATGGGGCCTCTTAAAATGTAAATATATTCATAAAAATGTATTTACATACATTATCTCGTATTTTTTTCATTTTGAACTTTATTTCTTGTTTGACTACAGTATTTTTCACGTTTTCTGCGCAAAATTTTGCACATACAGGGTGGCGCAAGTAAATTTGGACACTCTAATTTTTGCGATGGGTGGTAATAAAAAATAAATAACTTCAAAATGGAAAATAAAAATATAATTATTGAATATCAAAATAGAATAAGAATAAAATGTTTATTAGAAGCTGGAATGTTCCCTACAGAAATATCACGTCATCTAAAATGCTCTCGACAAACTGTTTACAATATGAAGAAAAAAGGCAAAACGATAAGGAAAAAAGGGTCTTGTGGAATAGAAAACTTTGCGCAAACACTAAAAAATTTATAAAGCGTAATGTGAATGAAAATGAAAATGATGGAGTTTCTGATAGAAAATGCGCTGCCAAGTTGAATTCTAGTTTAAGCTATCAAAAATGTAACAAAACTATAAGTAGAAGAACAGTGCAAAGATATAGAAAATCAAAAAATTGGGGGAAACATGCTTATTCAAGACAAAGTAACCCCCTTTTAAGTCAAAAACATATCGATGATAGAATTAAGTTTGGTAAAATTGTTGAAAATGCAGGGGTTTTAACTAAAGGCCCAAGAGCAATAGAATTAATTGATAATATCTTATTTACTGATGAATCTCATATTCAACTTTATACCCAATTAAACAAAAGGAATAATCCATATTATACAAGCGAAAAAAGCCAGGTTCCAATAACACCTTGACCAAAAAATCATTTTCTATTATGGTGGCTGGGGGTGTGTGTGTAAATGGTTTGACATAATGTTGAAAAAGACCAAAAAGTAACAGGAAAATATTACCAGGACAAAATCATTCCTATATATAGAAGCTTTAAAGAACCCAAAAGTAATTTATAATAAAAGAAAAGTGACTTTTGTTCAAGATGGAAAAAGATAATATGCTACTTTTATAATCAAATTTTCAAACAGTATAGGGTAAAGGAAAATGGCCAGGCAATAGCCCAGATTTGAATCCAATAGAACATCTATAAAGTATTCTTAAAGAATCCATCCATAAAAACTCTTGGTCAAGAAATAAGGAAGAATTAATCAAAAGAGTTAAGGCTTGGAGTGAGATTGATAAGAACACAATTAAAATATCAGTCGCTCTTTTCCAAAAAGAATCCAAGAAATGCTAAATGCTAGTGGTGGAAGCACTGATTACTAGTATTTAAATGTTACAAATAAATTTTTGTTATATTTTTATCTATAGAAGTTATTGAGTTATTTCTATTTTATTAGAAAAATGTCCAAATTTACTTGCGCCACCCTGTATTTTGTGCAGAAAACGTGAAAAATACTGTAAGTCATTCACTCTGTTAAAAGAAAATACCAAAATGTCCTTCCACATATTTTAAGGAGGAATGTATATAAACACTTTAAAGATTAAAAATGAAACATTAAATTAAATATATTTTATATATATCGTTTATTTTTAAAATAAATATTACGCTTCTTATTATTTTAGTTTTTTGACAGGAATAACGGACCACACCTTAGAATAAAGGCATTTAAAAAATTAGACAAGATTCAATGAACAGCAAAGAAAGTATCATACGATTAATTATCTTTAGGTACCTTAAAATCCTCTATTTCACAACCTATTTCTGAAAAAGATTTAGATGTTTTAATTAAAACCAATATAAAAGAATGGAAAAAGAAGCCCAAGAAAGCCTCAAAACAACACAAAGAATTAAAAAATACAATGATTAAAACTCTTGATAAAATTAACAGCACTTTATCTGACTATTTTTCCTTCCCATTTATAATACCTGATGTAGAAGGTATTGCTTATATTTATTTTAATTTATATAGAGGATTGGTTAGTATTCACTATAGATATGATTAAAGAATTCATTATTAAGAAGTATGCTACCGAAGATATCAAAGTAAAAAAAATAAAACTTAATCAAATAGCAATACATCGATGTTTTGAAGTTATTAATTAATTGTATTTCTCTTGCCAAATCGACTGATATAAAGGTATGATTTTTATTTCGATAATTTAGGTTCTTTTATTACAACTAATAGACGAATATGTTAAAACGAACTCAGGCTATCCATTAGAATTACAGGATTATAAAACAATATGTTTTGCTTTGTCTCAAAATTCTAACCAAGAAGATAACAAAGTAGATGAAATGATTTTCGAAATTTCATGTAGTATATTTCGCCATTGTACCGCAGGGGAGATGAATAATAAAGTGCCAATGTTAGCTTTGGGCTTATTAGGTACAACAGATAGTCCAATAAGCCAAAAAGTGGGCCATAAAATGCTTACAGAAGTATAATTATTATATCTAACAATATAGATCGGAATCGAAAACATTGTAAACAAAAAAGATATGTTTTATTCAAGTACCATATTTTTGTTTTATTTTTTTTAGTTTTCATCTATTTGAAATCTTGTTTCAAACAGTGCGATTTATCTATTGTATCTTTTTGTTGCTCTATTTTGACTCAAGAAAAAGTTAAGAGTTCTTTTATTAAAATGGGAGAAATGGAACGGAAATATTTGATCTGTAGCATGCTTGTGATAGTATTTCTAGTTGATGAGTTGAGAGAGAAATGTATGCCGTTTTTAGAATCTATTGATAGTAAGTTTATATTCTCTGCTTTATCATTTCTGGTATTCTCTTAGTTTATTTTTAGACCGAAAATGAAAATTTGATCGTTTCATCTCGAATCTTTGACCTCTACAACCAAGGATCTATTTCACATAATCCGTCGCTCAAGTCTTGTTTATTGGCTCTTTATGATGTACATTTTAGCAATTTACATTTATAGAAAACTTTTCGAGAGCAAGTTGCTTATAATTCACCTTCTATGATTGGCTGGAAAACACATTTGATCTCAATCAAAAATGAGCACAAAACGGAATTTTATCAAAGTATAAAAGAATTGAGTGTTACAGAAACGATTTATGATACAACCAAATTCTTGTTTATATTTCAGAACTTATCGGATATTATTGGTGATTTGGAATTCTTATTTTCAGATCCATATTTCATTGTGTCAGTTTTATTTGTCGACTCATTTAAAAAGAAACTAACAATGCTTGATCCTAAATCTGCACTTGGTCCTAAAAGGATTAACCCTTATAAAGATTTTGGGTCCTATTTATTCATTGATGCAATGATAAGATCTTTGGTAGATATAAAGAATGTCAGTATTGGTCAATCTGATTCTAAATTAACTTATTTCAAAACAGCTTTAGCAAAATTGGCTAATGTGATGAGTAAGTTTTTTACTGGCACTTCTACATCATATGCGCATCAATATCTATATTTCGTCCTTGCATTATTCCATCAGATACATATGATTGTTTCTTTTGAATTGAGTTCAAGTTTGCTATCTATTTGTTCTAAGTTGGCTATTAATCTCGATATTTATAGTTTTGATATCTATACTTCACCTCAATGCGAAACTTTAAAGAAACTGCATTTATTGAATGCCAAGCTTCTGAGTCAGAGAAAAGTAAATTTTATTAATTAATTTTTTAGATTATTCTCAACCTAGAGGATTATTCATCAATTTTGCTCACTGATGCTTCATTGGAAGCTTTGGTTCATGAGTTAAAAAACCTCGATAATGATGATTGTCAACCATCAGCTATGATTAAATATTTAAAAGATTTAAATTTGTCTGATTTAGTCCTCAATCACTTAATATTAGGGCATCAATTATTAGACGAATCTAATATTATCAAATTAGATAGATTCTTTTGGATAAATTGGAGGAATCCAATATTGGAAAAGCATCTAGGCAAAATAATTTATTGGAGGCTTCTCATGGGACATAAAACTACTTCTTTGATAGAAAATAGAGTTCATGATACCAATTTCCTGGTTTTTTGTAAACGAATCGAAGTCTCAAATCTTATGCATCATTTCCCCCCTATTAAGCCATCTTTCCTCGTCCCCTTTATTATACATGGGATGGGTGTTTTAGAACCTACATCTAATCAAACGAATACGGTTAAAAAATTGAAATCGGTGGGTGCTACGGATAAAGAAATTAATTTATTGATCGATTTTACTGAAATTGATGATGATGGTGACGAAGTTGAAATAGAAGATTATAAAGTTTTGGTATCTGATAGCTATCTTGACCCAGTATACAAAACTGATGATGTTCATGTATCAGTACTCGGTATTTATATGAAAAGATTCATTGATAAGCTCACTCCATTCTCAAAGGATAATACGGTTTGTATGGAAAGGTCTTTTATCTATTCTTTGATGGCGAATGATCCTTATAGGTTTATTTTGGCTTATTTTTCTGACTATGAAATAATCATTAATAAGATGATGCAAATGAGAGAAATATTAAGAATCAAGCCTAGTTTAGATTATGTAATAATCGATTCTAAACCCAAAGACAGGTTTATAGAAGATAATTATATGAGCTGCAGTAGATTGCCTTCCAAATTTGCTTATCAGCTTTTTAATTACTTGACAAGTTACTTGATATATCTTTATGAAGATCATACCGATCTCAATATCATCATATATGCATTGGGAGTTTTAAAAGATACCATGCTGTCTACTTATGACATCAACTTCAAGACACTCAAAAAGCATAGACTCCATTATTTGCTTTGTTATAATTGCAAGTTTTGGCCGGAGAACAATAATTTGATGAAATTTGACCCCATATTCCATTCAACTTCTCAAACCAATAAGAACAAGGATTATTTAGATACATTGATATTATTTAGATTAGCTCAACTTCAATTTATCGATTCTTTATTGGCCAAATTTCCCTATGATCGTTTCGCTATTCTACCTTATTTTAAAGAATTCGAACCATCTCTATGGTTTTATTTAAACGCATACCAAAAAGTTAATCTAGACCACAAAAGACAAATGCAAGGATTTATAGACACGCCTTTATTATTGGAGGAAATGAACCTAGCAAAAGACGTCAAAAAGACACTTAGGAAATATTATAATATTATACCTGATATCAATGATCCTCATTTTATTAGTCAATCTTGTTTGCTTTCTCGACAATATTTGCTCCTGATTGATCGACTATTTCCATTACGCGGATTGATGGCTGATAAATCAAGCGACATAAATAAGATCGTCAAAGGGATTGTACGGATCATTAAGACGCACTATCAACACGATTATGAATTGACTATTTGTGCTATTAATTTATTGGTTCGGTTCACCATGCCGAAATTCGAATGCATCAAACATATTCTTCCCATTTTATTTTTGGTATATTGCACTTACGAACCATTAAGATTATCAATATTAGGAGTTCATAATATCCTATTCTCAATTCATAAAGAGATCTATTTATTCCAATTATTAGATTCTTTATTACCTATACTTAACAAGTCCCGAATTGATCGTTTATATTTTGATAAAAATTATGATTCCAGTGAATTGGCATTATCATTTTGGGATTGGATCGTTGTTCTTAATACACCTTCTCCGCTGGTTTTGTCAGATTATTGTTGGACCTCTTTACAAACGAACAAGATCAAAAAGTTGTTGCTTAAATTAATAGGCAAGAAAGAAAACAAGCAAGAAACCCGCATCGAAGTCAACGTGAAACGACAAGATATCCAAGATTTCTTCAAATTGTTTATCACTTTGATAGCTTATGAACCATTATCTTTGAAATCGAATAATATTGTTAATTTGTTGATATTTTTATTACCTCGATTCCTCGATCATGATCTAGAATCTATGTTGGAGATGAAGGGTTTGATATTGGCAGGCATAGATACATTATCGCAAGTTTATTTTGATGCTTCGTTTCAATTACGAAAGCTTGACAACTTTATGGACAAAACCATCGAACAAAGTTTTCTATCTATGGCGGCGGAATTTTTTACAGAAAAAGAACATTCCAATGAAATAGATGTTTATGGCTCTTTTATATCGCTTTATTCGATTTATCTCGACATTGATATGGATTCCATTAACATCGATGAGTTGTTGAAGCTCAATTCTACTACCATCAATTTTATTAGAAAGTATCCGCATATTGCTTCCATATTCGCTGATCAGATATTAATTAAAGTGAAAGACCCAAAACTGAATTCGGCTTATGTCAAATCGCTTTACACCCTTATTGATAAACCATCCAATTTAATCTCTAATCTTAGAACCAGAAAAGGGAAGAAGGAACTGGATTGGGGATTAATGATCGAGGGGTACAAAAGCTTGATCTTGTTATTGAAGTATAAGTTAGAGACTAAGATGAAGAAATACCTCCCTTTTGCGCTAACCAACTTTGCCTCTATCGATTTTATGCCCGTTTTGGTTGATTTTACTATTCTCTTTTTAGATTCTAATACCGAATTGGCGATCCAACAATTGATTTTAACCCCTAATGTTACACTCAATATATTGATGCATCAATACTTGATCGAGCTGATTAAGAATTATCATAAAGATGATAATTACTTTGAATACATCCATTATTTGGATGATATCGAGAAGAAAAATTCGAAATTGTGTTGGTTGGCTTTCTTATCTTTCTCTTTAGACTTCATTATCTTATCCAGCAAACGTACTAAATTGAAAGATTCGATTGCGTCAATTGTTTATAAACCGCTAGCTTTGAAGCTTATTTTATTGAAAGCCGGGAATTTGTTATTCAATGAACTCCAAGTTGCTCTCCCAATATTTCATGATTATTTTGACTTTACCAAGATTGGGATCCTAAACAACACTATCATATCGACGATTCGAATTAATATTGTGGAAGAGATAATCCAACTCTACATCTTCAATTTATTTATCGAATCGCTACCATCTTATATCAAAATCTATCTATCAATCAAAATCAAAGTTTATTATGAATTATTGAAGAATATGGATTTCAAATCGTTGTTGAAGGGATTGGATGCCTTCTTGTTGACTCATTTATCCAAGTCGATTAATGATTTTGGCCACGTTTTAGATGTCGAAAGCGATGAAGACATGGAAACCATGACCGAGAACCACTATTCTGAAGAAGACTTATTAGAAATTCCGAATCGCAACCTAAAGAAGGTTACGTTCAACGATATGGCTGAAGAAGGACATGTTGGTACAATGATCGATGATGAACATAATATGCCAACAATTAGGATCGACGAGGATTCACAAGATATATTGTTGGTAGATAGACCGATTGATCAATTACTTTCAGATAAGGTTACGAAATTCATTAACCAATTAAATTCTGTCTTCCTTCGCCATCAAGGGATTGCAAATGATGGCTCGATATTTAGATTGGATAAAGAGTTTACGATTGATCAGCTTTTGATGGATTGTGATTTGTTATCCCTATTTTCCTGAATATATTTGATTTTACTTGATTTATATTGTGTAAATTAGAAAATACAAATTGCTAAATTATTTAATTATCGTAAAATTTATAATCCAAAATATCTTCATGTTGCGATTTTGTTAAAAAATTGTTTACTATTTTACATCAATAATTTATTCCATTTAGAAAGCACTCCAATTATCAATATCAGCTATTAAAATCAGGATAAAGGTGATTGATATTATACAATCAATAAATATAACCAACACTATTTTGTTATTATTTTATTGCTTGTATTTTTCTCTTAATTTTACAAGATAATCTAAAATTGCAGTCACGAAATAACTACTTTAAAAATAATATAAAAGCAGAACAAAAGACTTAAGTAATCACAAAAATTCAAGAAATGAAACTTATAGTGATGTTATCAATAATTTTCATTGTAAAAGCAACCGCACGGCAACTTCGGTACAAATCAGTTAGTGATTTGTTATGCTCCTATAAACCAAGAAAGCGCGAATTTAGATACGAAGCTCAACGCACAAAACTTAAGACGTCTATTGTAAAAGTTAACTGACAAACATGGCTATTCCATCGACTTTAGCGAAGGACAAAAATTTGGCAGTTCTCAACAAGATATTAACTTCATTCCTTCTTTAGATTCATCTATTAAAGCTAGCTCTAATAGTGAAGACAATCTTCAAACTTAATCCGGGATTTTGGAATGGAGTCAAAGTTCCGAAGACCCAATCACACCATCAGAAGTTTATGATCCCAAATCTTTTGTAGATTTCATAATACAAATAAGAGTGGCGATTCTTCAGTTAATTCCAATTGTAATGGTGATTGTGGCGTTAGTAAATATTCGATTAAAGATGGTAAATATGTTAGTAAAGAATTGTTTTCTAATTCGGATCCTTCTCTAAGCAGTGACAGTGCCCCCAGTTAAAGAATTAGAAAAGGAACATATCAAAGTACCAGTTGAAAAATCGAATAATAATGTAGATAAGGCTGGGATTAACTCCTTCTTTATTGATATAATCAACATATAAAATTGGATCATATTCGTGAGGCAGATTATAATAAATCAGATGAAGAATTAGATTCAAATGATAGTGAGAAGTTGAAAGGTAGAGAAAAATCGGGTGGATTCTTTTCAAAATTTTCTATTGAAACTACTGGATTAGATCGTGTTGATGATTTATTAGTAAATTCTAAAGAAAACGTTAGTGAATCGAAAAATATAGAAGTTAAAGAATAATTTGATTCATGTTTTATTGGTATGACTAAGAATAAGAATTTGTACTTACCTGTTAATGATGATCATACCGATAATATTGACGAAGAATTGAAATCTTTTGATGGTGATAATGTAGAAGAAAATGGAAAATTCTTTTCAAAGTTATCTATTAATTTCAGAAGGTTGGATGATATTTGCGACATTTTAATAGATAGTGAAGAATTCCCTATTGGTTCTTTTAAATTTGGATTAAGAGATGACGATTCTTCTAAATCTAATAAGAACCAAAGAGTGATGATATTTCGGAAGTTTCTAGCAAAGTTTGTAATTGTTCTAGTAGCTTTGCCAATGCCGATAGCATTTATGCTAATAATTCTGGGTTAAGTTCAGTTGAAGGATCTTCAAGTGTGGATGAACTAGACTTTTCAAAAGGAAGTGTCAAGACTCATTCTTATGATAATTATAGCATATAAGATGGCTCCTATTCCTTAAGTGACTATACAGGATATAGAAAAGAACAAGAAATTTCCAAAAAAGATGAGGAAGATAAAATTGATTACGCTCATGATATTTGTCAAAAAAACTTCCTTATTCGTTAGCTGATTATGATCTGAAAGAGGTTTTGGGACAAGGCACTTTTGGAAAAGTCTTTAAAGTAATTGAAAAGTCAACTGGAAAGGAATTCGCTCTTAAAACTTGCAATAATATGTCATTCAGCTTGAAGAGCTAAAACAACATCCTTAAAGATTTATATAATGACAATGTTATTGGACTGATGCAAAGCGTTGATTAAAAGGGAACTGATAGTTTATTGATGGAATATATGAAAGACGACTCTTTAGAAGATTTATTGGAGAACAAAGGTGCTTTAGAAGAATCCGAAGCTTCCTTTTACGTCAAGCAACTTCTGAATTGTCTGGCTTACATTCATTCAAGAGGAATCGTACATAACAATATGAAGCCAGCAAATGTACTTCTCTCAGATGGTGTAATCAAATTAGGAGATTTTGGGACTTCTATAGATACTAATGACATGATTAAGCGAAAAAATTCGGAACTACGGGGTATATGGCACCAGAAGTTACTTCATTTAAAGGGTCATATACCGGTTCTGATATTTGGAGCTTAACATGTTTATTAATAGTAATGCTGACAAATGACACCCAATTCACTAAAATAGACACTATGGAAGAACCCCGTTACGCAGCTGATGGTGATCATCCTAAATTTACTGGTAATGTGGATAAGGATTTGGAAGATTTTGTTTTAAGATGTTTTGAAGTTGAACATCTCAAAAGACCTAGTGCTAATGAATTGCTTGAGAGTTCTTGGCTGAAAAAGAATAATGATAAATATGATCGAGATAGAAGAGTGTATAATGCAACCTACTATCAAACCAATCGATTTTTAGAGAAACTGGTCGCTCAAGATTTAGAAGACAAGAATAAAACTAAAAAGGAGAAAGGTATAAATAATATTTATTAATTTTATATAGATAATTGTCGTAAATCGACAATACCTGATAATACAGGTTCTATTTTACCTAAGGCACCGAGCCTCCTTTTTGCGTATTTAAACGCACTATCTCTTTTATTAAACATCGGTTATTTTAAGTTCTCAAATCTCTATCTAATCCCAAAACCTAGGAACATACGACAATAATTATGATGATATAAGCAGAAAAGATGTAGCTTTTACTCAAGGTGATTTAAATAGTTTGGTGGTATCTGATAATTGGGTGGAGAAATATAAGAGCATTTTTATTGAAGGAAAAGATGGTTTGGATATTCCTGATGGTCTTAGCTCGGATAATTATATCGATTCGTTAGGCTTTCAAGCAAATATTAGTAAAACTGAAGATTGTAAAAATTGTGCCAAGATGAAAGTGGCCAACATAAAGGAGGTGAGAAAAACTAATGATGATATAAGTGAAGAAGTTTCTTTATTGGGGTTAGTTGATGCTTTGAGGAGTCAAAGTCATTATCGTTTAAATAATGTCGAAAATGTGGTAAAAAGGGTATTTGGAGATGGCTGAAAAAGGGTATGGTTTCTTTTTTGGAGCGAGTTTTGTTTAGAAGTATGCTCAAAGGCACTGATAATACTAATTATACCAATAACGACTCGGGTTTAATTAGAATTGGCGATCTTGATCCACTTCCTTACTCAGATAGAATTTGTTGCTATTCCAAGTTTTGTTAGATTTAAATATTTTTTATGTTAAATCTTTGTTTTGTAACTTACTTTGTGTTCATTGTATACTTAGTGGATATTTTTGTGTATTAAACCATATTTGTACATCGTCATTTCAAGATATTTTTATTCGGCTAAAAAGATTAATAGAACAGGAATTTACTTGATGTGAGACTCTTCGCTTTTTTTGATTCTCAATCACCTTTGCTAAACTTTTAGAATGAAGTGTTTCGTTAGTTTTTGATCACATAAATTGAATCAAACTTATAAGTTATGAATAAAAATATAAATATATACGACTGATAAGAATATGAAATTCTTATCTAATGCAAAGATGAATTAAGTGAAATTTTTCAAATAAAATAATAAATATTACTTGAAGCTAAAATTGGAAGAATATTTAATTGGTCGAGATTATTTCACATTTACCTAGTTATTATCGCAATTTCATACTATTTATAAAATGGAAGCATCAATGCCGATTTACTATATTATTCAAGTCTTTTACCCAGGTCTATGTTTTTATCAAGAAATATGACAATTTATTTAAAATTAGCAAATTATACCAAAAATAGTATCCCAGATATACAGATGGCTCAATATATTCAGAAATACCACAGAATTTGAACAAGCATAATCTTCATCGAAATTCTTATTACATTTTTGTATTGCATCATAAGAATTAAACCATAATTCTTGATGATAATGAACATACCCCAAAAAGCGATTAGGAACATGAGGAACCAAATCATTATAATTTACCAATCTAGACAATTTTAATGGTAGTTTGTTGATATATTTTATAAATTCATCATTGCCTACTCTCGGTTGCCCATAAGTGATAACTTCTAATCTGTCCCAGTTTATATCGATTTTATTGTGAATATCCAAGGCAGCCAAAATCGAAACAGCTCCACCCATACTATGGCCAGTTAATATCACTTTGTAGTTTTTATATCTCCTCAAGGCTATCCTTAGATCTATTATATAATCAGAACTTAAACTTTCCATAGTTTTCTTAAATCCATAATGAACTTTTGTACCGTGGCTGTAGGTAAGAGAATATGCATCAGTGAATTTAAAGTTGAAGTTAAAGAGCCAATTCCTCGCATTAAAGCTGCCTCTAAAAGTCAAGACTATGACTTTCAAATTATGATTGACGCTTAAAAAGTATTTACCTCCTGTTAAGATGCTTGATTGCATCGATAAAACCTCTGTATTATTGGTTGCTGTGTTACAATATTTTTTACATTTCCATTGTTTGATATTTTCGTCTTTACAATAAGCTGCACCAGCATACTTGGATATCAAATAGGCTTGCTTTACATTAATTTCATCATCATTAATGATTTCAATTGGCCTAGTTATTAGTAAATTTGGTCTGGCCTCTGGTTGGAAATATTTTTGCAATTTAGTAAGCGGCTTGATAAAATCATTCAATTCTGGATAATTGAACAATTCAGATTGATCGATTTTCTTGAAACCAAAACAAACAGAGAAGAATAAAAATCTCATATATAAACTGTCAAGAAATACTTCCAAATTTATAGACAATTGTGTTCCTATTTCGTTTAATTCGGTTTTTCTCATCAATATTTCCTTATTTAAAATTTTCTCATCATTTGAATGAATAATTCGCTAATTTGTACTAATGAAATGTAATTTTTCCACTTTCATGTGACCTTGTGAATTTATTTTTGTCATTATTCTAATAAATCTAATGTTTGTAAGTACATAATTATATAGATTTTCAGCGAATTTTCCACCCAATATTAAGGTTTATTATATTTTTAATTTGGTCATTTAGATGCAAATTAAATTGTTTGATTATTCTATATCTAGTCATTTGATATATATGTTGCAGTCAATGTGGATAATTTAGTCATTACCAGAAATAACCACCAAGCTTTAGTCAAAATAGATAATGCATCTAACTTACTACCCAAAATACGACAAAAGTAAACAAAAATTATTAATAAAATACACCGATAAATGGAATTTTTACTAAATAAAAATGTGAAAGAAAATCTAATATAAAATTTTCTAAAAAAATGTTCTAATAATATGGACCAAAATTTTTGAAAGAAACCAATCATTTTGGCTGAAGAATTCAGTATAATTCTCGAAAGAACGTTATTATTTTGGTTGAAAACTTCTAATAATTACATAAAAACCTGCTTTGGTTGATAAATAAATTTAAATTATACTTATTTATCAACCAAATAATACTTATATTTTTTATTTCAACCAAAATATTATGTTTTCTTCAAAAAATTTCTTCCATATATGCGGAAATGAAATGACCAAAATCAAAATCAGACATTATGAAATGTATGTAAAATAAATTAAAAATAAAAATAAAATATTTATATCATTTAATTATTTTGTTCCCTAATCTCACTCATCGCAATATAATGACTTCTTTTAAGTGGCCAAAATACAACTTTTATACAAAGTAGTAATCGATAGGTTTCTCACATAAAACTATTTTAAAAATATAAAAACAAATAATCTTCACACCTAAAGGTTATTTCTATACCTTTTTGTTCATTTCGAGTGATTATTGAGTCAACTTTGTATATATTTTCTTAATTTTAGTTCTAAACTTTCTCACCATAAATCATATTTGCATCATAGTTAAAACTCTATTAATAATTATAGAATGCATAAAAATCAATATTTATACTTGGAACTCCATAATTTAATATTTTTGGATTAAAAATTTTTATTTTTTAATATTTAATGCTCGATTTAAAATTCGGCCATTTCATTTCCGCATATATGGCAAAAAATTTTCGAAAGATGTTTCTATTCTTTTTGAAAAATAAAAACAAATAAATTTAAAATTTAAANAAAAATTTTCGAAAGATGTTTCTATTCTTTTTGAAAAATAAAAACAAATAAATTTAAAATTTAAAGATAATTTTCATTTTATGTATAAATGAAAACAGGTTTAAAAACAGTATAAGGAGAAAGATTAAA